>VIAB01016378.1:0-22988 GCA_009801035.1 Oophaga pumilio
TTTTTTCTCTCCCCCATAGACTTGTGTTGTCGTATTACGGGCGTAATACGGTGACCATCGCAGCATGCTGCGATTTCACTCGCACATATAAAACGGCCGAAAAAAAAATGGGCTGCTGGGAGCTGCCCCATAGATTAACATTGGTCCGGGTGCAATGCAATTTTTTCTCGTATTGCACTCGTCCATATTTCTCGCTAGTGTGACTACGGCCTAAAGGTGAGGCCATATGACTGAAATCCAGGGGCTGTCAGGAGGAGTAAAGTTAATTTCATCCCGGCAGCTGTGATTTTAGTGCAGATAAACCTCATATCTGTAAGTTAATAGTGTTTTTTACATGATAGGTACCTTTTAAACATTTTTAAAACTGCAAGTCTATTCACAAATCGGGCATTTAAAATATTTCCAAATTGACTTTGAAAATTCCATGTTGACTTTATTTTTTTCTATGATGAATATTTTCTATTTTCAATATAGATTTCTTTTATCTCAGCATATTTATTTTCTAGTAATATCTAATAGTATAAAGGTATTGAAAGAATGTTGACTTAGAGTCACAGACAAATAAAGCAAACCAGCCAGTAGTTTAAGTGTATTTTTTTTTATACTTCCTAAGCAAGCCGCGCTGTCGAGTTGAAATGTAGCATTTTAAAAATCACACACAAAATCAATACAAATAATTCTAAACACGTTGTATACACATTGAATGTACTGTGATAAAATAAAGCAATATTGTTGTAAATTGTAATTTGTTGCTGTCATTAGCTCAGAGAAGACCACTTAGCCTGCTCACCAATTCTATTTTGCCAGCTCTAATGCTTGAGCACGAGCAAAAGAACATACAACGATCACCATCTAGTGGCAATGGTCAGAATTTATTCCATTCATTTTATTGAATTTAAACCATATCTGATTGCTTAAATGTTAAACACCTATTTTAATAATTCAACATATAATACTAACAATAGAATATCTAAAAATTTGAGGTAGTAAGTATATGTTTACTATAAAAAAAAGGTTTAAAATTAAAATCTTTCTAAAACATGGTGTAATGCTGTAATATTGTTATGTGTAGTAAAAAGTGAACCATCCAGTACCCTAGTCAAATTGCTATCTTTTACATTTGAAGGCTCAGTGACCAGTCACAAAACATTGTATCAAAAGCTTCAACAATTAAATGAGTATTGTCCTACATTCCATCTGAAATGTTTCACAGTATACAGTAAATAAGGCAAAATTTCAGCTCTGCGGCGTGCAGAAAAATGTATTTCTTAGACAATCCAAGGGTTAAATTTCAGACATCAAATGTCATGAACAAAAATCTATAATAACAATGTAGATCTACGCATTTCAGATGAGAACCATCCTTAATCATGATGAAAAATCCATTAAAAAACCCAGTGTAGAGCTATTAATTTCAAGTGAGAACAATCCTTTTTCATAATGATTAAGGATGGTTCACATCTGAAACGCATATATCTATATTGTTTTTTATGGATTTTTGTACATGACATTTGATGTCTGAATTTTAGCCTTTGGATTTACTATGAAATGCATTTTTCTGCACATCACAGAGCTGGAATTTTGCCTTGCTTGCTATCTACTACATCTGAAAAGCACATGTCCTTGCTCCTGAATGTTGCAGTGGTTTTTGTGGGTGCGCTCGACTCTTTCTAAGTAACCGTATACAGTACCTTGCAGTGAACAAAAATCATTCAACTGTCACAGTTTGTGTATGAAAGTCAAGGGCTTCCAGTAAATTGGTATCAGATGAATAACAAGCTTGGGCATCATGATGACTTGGAGCCACGCAACATAACATTGCAATATCACGCTGCTGCATCACAAATAATGATAGTGAGTGCAGTATTTTGTGACTTGCTGGTTCCCTCAATTGCAATTCAACAGTTAGTAAATAATATGTAACAATCCTGAATTTCTGTATGAACACATTCACAATTAATAGTTGTGCTTGGCAAAAGATCATTTGTAATGTCAGTATCATGCAGCTTCACGTTGCTGTATAGCTCCAAGATAGGGCATCAATTTCAGATCTTTGGGGATTTGAATCCTGGCACTAATCAGCTGTTATTTATGAATAGGAGCAAACATGCAGTACCCAGGAACAGACACTGAATGCAACCCTTGAATGTTTTTCTTCATTTTAATTGCAGTCCATATAAACAAGTACAAAAAATAGATGTTTCGGTCTCAAACAACCTTCCTCAGTTTACAGAATGCACAAGCAGAGAAGGAAAAAAGGAAATTACACAGTATCTAGTAAAGTAAGTGTTTCAGAATGTTTTGGAGAAAAGCCCAAATGGATAGTATGCTGAATGCGGCATCCACCACTTGCTCTTGTGATGCACACAGTTTTTTCATATACTGTACTGGTTTTGGACACCAATTGAGCACCAACCAGGAGTACACTAATTTACTCCATACTAAATGCAACCCTGGCAGCAGGGTGGCTCAGTGGTTAGAATGTTGCTTTACAGTGCTGGGCTTCTGGGTTCAAATACCACCAAGGACAACTGCACAGTTTGTATATTTTGTGGTTCTCCTCCCACACTCCAAAGGCATGCTTATAGGAAATTTGTAAGCTCCAATGGGAACAGCGATGATAATATCTATAAGGCCTCATTCAAACGTCTGTGTTTCATCAGTGTCTGTATGCCAAAATCGGGAATGTCTCCTAAACACAGAACAGGTGTCAGACTTTCAGTTATAGTTTTCCTCTGATTGCTCCACTCATGGGATTGGCAGATAAACACTGATGTAAAATATTGACCAAACACTAATGTGTGAATAAAGGCGATAGCGCAGTTGGAATTACTGGTGTTATATAAATAAAAACAGAAGTGTAGTGCAGTACTCTATACACTGTTTACATAAAGCCGCTGCCAGAGCTGGTAACATCTGGTCAATGGAGGAGCTGAGTGTTGATGATTTTTATGTTCTATGTAAATGAACTATCCTCCAGTTTACACAATGCAATCAGGCAGGGAACAATCTCTGGCATTCGCCACAACCAAACTCATTCATCAGACTGCCAGATTGAAAAGCATGATTTATCACTCTACAGGCACATGTAGGGAAAAGCCAGCACACTGCTAAAAAGAAGATAATGTGCTTGAGGAGATGACGATAACGTGCTCGGTGATTCTAGGATATCACTCGAGTATCAGGGTGCTCGTATATGCACAGCACTCGGAAAGCAAATACCAGTGTTTGAATTTGAAACACAAAATTATGCCCCTCATTTTTGGTGCCTGTTACACAGCCAATATGCTTGTGGGGATTGCCTGCGAGTCACTGTAATGGTGTAGCCATCTTGGTAGTGGCATTACTTTGATTGGCTGGCCATGTGACATCATCAGGGGTTATAAAAGGACAGGCACTGCCACCCTGATGCCATTGCACAACTCAGGGACAGTTCTTATTGGAGGTGTAGACTGTGTGTCCAGGACTGTGTATGCACAGTTGAGCGAATTACAGTCCTATAGCATTGATATTAGCGCTGATTCTTAACCATCATGCTAGCAGTAACTATAAGGGCGAAATCTGTTCTTTGCTGTTTGTATCAGTACATTCTGCATTTAGCTTAGGGAGGGACAGTTGCAGGAGCAGAGCGAGAATAGAGTCTCTTGGCAGGGCTTAGAGTTTGCAGTCCGTTACAAAATATATACAGTATCTGTTGCACGTGACCACATTTTTCATTGGGGATTGAAAAAATTGACTATATTTTCTTACATACAGTTTTACAAGCTTTGTGGTACATCTCTGTGGTATAGAACACTCCAAAAAAGTGTTGACTTTTTTTCTGGATTCAATTACTCATTCATAGAGTAATACATACTCTGTGGTAAATTTTGGTATATAACTCCCCAAATCAGTGTGGAAAATGTTTACATTTCAATACAGTCTCTAGGCAGGGCTTTGGGTTTGCAGTCCTTTTTTTGGGAAGTGAAAAAAATTACCATATTTTTATGCTTTGTGCTGTGTTGCACTGCAAAAAAAGTGTTTACATTTTATTATGAATTCAGTTACTTATTCATACAGTATTACGTGCTCTGTGGAGTATTTCAATGGTATATAACACTACAAAAAAGAGTTGTAAATTTTTCTGGACTCAATTAGTCATCCATACAGCATTGCAAACTTTGTGGCAAATTTGTGTGGTATATAACACACCAAACAAAGCATTGAAAAAATTTTCTTGCTTCAATTTCTTCTTTCGTAGAGCATTGCGTGCTTTGTGGTACATTTCTTTGGTATATATCACTCCTAAAAAGCGTTGACATTTTTTCTGGATTCAATTACTCATCCATACATTAATATGCACTTTGTAGTACATTTATGTGTTACATAACACTCAAAAAAAGCGTTCAAATTTTTTTATGGATTCAATTAGTCTTCCATACAGTGTAGCGTGCTTGGTAAGAGACAAGGATGGCAGAATCACGCCAGTCTCTCGAAGGAGTAATATATATAATATCGGAGCCAGTCAAAGGTGGCACGACAGCAAAGGTGGCAGGAGTCTGTATTCCCAAACCGGCCCCTTTCCATGAACCACTAAGACTCAAACCAAGGCCCAAACCCAGGCCACAGCCTTCACCTCTGGGGTTCTTCCGGTCCGTGGATGGTAAACCCAGGATCCAGGCACCGGTGAGTGGACTTTTATAACCTCTGATGTCACAAGGCCAGCCAATCATTGTAATGCCTTAGCTATCTTGCTTGTGGAATTACTGTGATTGGCTGGCCTTGTGACATCAGAGGTTATAAAAGGACAGGTGCCACCTGGCTCTGCACACGGACGCTATTGCACAGCTATGTGACACTTCGTATTGGAGGGAGAGAGTACTTGTCAATACCTGTGTGCACAGTATAATGAATCAGAAGCCTGTAGTTTTGATACGGTGCTGGAGCTGAGCTGCCATACATACAGACCTTCTAAGGGCTAAGCATTTGCAGCACATGCGATCTGCATTTATCCTAGGGAGGGAGAGAGAGTCACAGTAGCAGGAAGAGTGACAGTATTCAATGTGTAGACAGTTATGAGGCCTATGTAGTCCACTGGAAAATATATAGCTGCAGTTTTTTTGTGCATGCTGGAAAAATTGAATATATTTTGAGAGATCTATTATTATGTGATTTGAGATCTTTTTTATGTTATATAACACACCGAAAAATCATTGAAGAATTTTCCTGGTCTACATTTCTCAGCAATACAATATTCCATTGTGTGGAGTAAATTTCTGTGCTCCCTAACAGTGAACAAAATCTTTTAAAAAGTGTGTAGGCCTCCAGTTCTCAGAAATACAGTGTTACATGGTCTGTGAACATTACTGTGATTTGCAAAACTCCAAAAAATATTTTGTAAATTTTGTAGGCCTCCATTACTTATACATCAGACATACGTTGTCATTTTGTGAATATTTCTGTGATCTTTAAAAGTGAACAATAGCTTTTAATAATTATGTAGGTTTCCATTACTCAAACATACAGTGTTATGTGGTCTGTGAATATTTCTGTAATCTCTCAAAGTGAACAAAAGCTTTTAAAAACTTTGTAGGCTTCTGTTTCTCAGAGATACAGTGCTACATGGTCTGTGAACATATCTGTGATCAGTAAAACTGCAAAACCACTTTTAAACTTTTGTTGGACTTCATTTCTTAGACATACAGTGTTACTTTGTGAATATTTCAGTGATCCCTAAAAGTGAACAAAAGCTTTTAAAAATGTTGTAGGCTTCCATTTCTCTGACATACAGTGTTTTGTGATTTGGGAATATTTCTGTGATCTGTAAAACTGCTAAAAAGCTTTTTATTTTTACAAATTTTGTAGGCCTCCATTTCTCAGACTTACAGCCTTACTTGGTCTGTGAATATTTCTGTGATTTCTAAAAGTAAATATAAGCTTTTTAAAATTTTGTAGCCTTCAATTTCGCAGACGTACAGTGCTACATGGTCTGTAAATATTTCTGTGCTCTCTAAAAATAAACAAAAGCTTTTAAAAATTGTGGAGGCTTCCATTTCCCAGATATACAGTGTTACGTGGTCGTTAAACATTTCTGTGATCTGTAAAATTGCTAAAAAGCTTTTGAAAATTTTGTAGGCTTCCATTTCTCAGACCTACAGTGTTACATGGTTTGTAAACATTTATGTGATCTCTAAAAGTGAGCAAAACCTGTTACAATTTTTGTAGGCTTTTATTTCTCAGACTTACAGTGTTATGTGGTATGTGAATATTTCTGTGACCTCTAAATGTGAACAAAAGCTTTTAAAAAAGTTGTAGTCTTCCATTTCTCAGACTTACAATGTTACATAGTCTGTGACCATTTCTGTGATCTCAAAAGTGAACAAAAGCTTTTAAAAATTTTGTATGCCTCCATTTCTCAGACATACAGTGTTACTTCGTCTCTGAATATTTCTAAGATCTCTAAAAATGAACAAAAGCTTTTAAAAATGTTGCAGGCTTCCATTTCTCAGACATACAGTGTTACGTGGTCTGTAAATATTTCTTTGATCGGTAAAACTACTAAAAAGCTTTTGAAAATTGTGTAGGCCTCCATTTCTCAGACATACATGTTGTGTGGTTTGGGTGTTAGGATTCTCCCGCTGCACGGGACAGAGTCCAAGCCTTGTCTGAAGCAGTGGTCTCCGATTCTGACTCAGCGGCTGGGATGACTTCTCAGTACATTATCTTCCCTCCAGCTCCTTGCCCAGGCTCATGCTGCACTAGTAGTTACTGCTGGATCTCCAGCTAAGCCTATGGTGACTACTGGCTTACACGTGCAGCGTTCTGCTCTGCAGCCTAAGTCCAGATTTCACCCTACTGAGCATTTCCGTGATGTGGCGCCTTCTCATTGGTACTCAGATGTCAGCTGCTCTGGTGATGTGGCAGCTTCTGTTTGGTCCACAGGCAAGGTCCTGTCTGGCTGGACATGAGCCTTGTGTATAAAAGGTCCTTAGGAGTGCGTGCCAATGCGCTATTATCATTTGTGCTGTGTGTGAGTGGATACACTGCGACTCTTTGTGCACATGTGTGACTTAGTTTCTTGTCAGGCAGTGTAGGGTGGGAACAACCGATTGGCTCGATATCTGTTTCCCGTCCTGTGTGCAGTTAGCACAGCAGAGTCACGGAACGAGCACAACCACCAGCCTAGACTTCCTGGGGGCTTAGGTGATAGGGACCCCACTAGCGTCATGTTTGCTGTATACCTGTGAAGCCTAACAGGGTATTGCTTCTAGAGCTCTGCTATATTGCCATTCTGTGGAGTAACAGAGCTTGCTACCTAGTTTCTGTTGACACTGAGTGACGTTAAACTCAGTGCATTTATAGTTTTGGCTCGCAGCCTTGCTTCGCCATTGTTCACATTAGATGCAGTTTAATATCTCTGAACAGTGGACCCCGGGTTGCGAACGCACTTTATTATTTTTATTTAGTGCGTTCCGCCAACCCTAACACTGGGAATATTTATGTGATCTATAAAACTGCTAAAAAGCTTTTAAAAATGTTGTAGGTCCCCATTTCTCAGACATACAGCCTTACTTGGTCTGTGAAGATTTCTGTGATGTCTAAGAGTAATCAAAAGCTTTTACAAATTTTGTAGGCTTTCTTTTCTCAGACATACAGTGTTATGTGTTCTGTAAACATTTCTGTGATCTGTAAAATTGCTAAAAAGCTTTTGAAAATTTTGTAGGCCTCCATTTCCCAGACATACAGTGCTACATGGTCTGTAAACATTTCTGTAATCTCCTAAAATGAACAAAAGCTTTTAAAAATGTTGTAAGCTTCCATTTCTCAGGTATACAATGTTACGAGGTCTGTGAACATTTTTGTGATCTCTAATACTGAGAAAAAGCATAGAATATTTTTTTCTGGATTGAATTTCATTGTCATCCATACACTTTTGCGTACTTTCTTTGACATTACGGTAGAGTAAACTCACAAAAGCAGCTTTGATTTCTGCTGGTGACCATTTTTTATTTTATTAAAATTAAACTTGGTTTTAAGACACCTAGCAATTACAAACTGCGCAAGGTGTGCATTAATAGACGGAGAAGTACAAGTGCTGATGATAGTGCATGCTGATGCCGAGGACGTGGGGCAGGTGCGACTATGCTGTTGCTGGAGCACAAGAAGCAAACCCATCCACGAAACATAGGTTTCTGTCCTACTCTCCAGAGCGGCACGGTACACCACTTCTGATGCCAGAGCAGTTCGAATAGGTGGTTGGTTGGATAGCAGGTAATGCTTCCAACAGGCTTGACAGCACCACCCAGTCTTCCACACAGTCCAGTCTCATCAGCCTAAAGTCTGGATACTCACCCTAATCCTCCATGCTTCCACCATGTTGAGTCCCAGTAGACTAATGATCCTTCACTAGGACACTCGGCGGAGCTGTTTACCACTACATTTCTTGAATGTGGCCTCTCAACCTGCATGCTCCAAGAGGTACAAGACAACGTTCTGTTTAGTGATGCACAAAACATGGCAATGTGGAAAGGCAAATTTGGGATAAAGAGGATGAAGATGATGATGAGACACAGTTGCCACTAAGAGATAAACCGCTAGCACAGCCAACGGATTTGGTGCCTCCGGTAGGTTCCCAAACCGTGAGATATAGCATAGAAGACTGGGCACACTCAGAAAGTGCAATGAAAAGAAATTATTTATTTAGTCAGACCTGCCTGACTTGCGGTGGATACCGCGTCCCTGGCCATCCTGCTTCTCTCTTCACTCAATGTCTCCTACCTCTCCGGCGTGTTTGCACCATTTTCTTATATAACGCGTGGTTTACCTACCACTTTGCAAGTACGCACATTACTCTGCGTTTTACCACGTATTAGCACACTGATGAAGGTCTGGTTTAGACCGTAAAGTTTGTTGTGACTACTGTATATACTGCACAATAAATTCTTTTCATTGCACTTTCTGAGTGTGCCCGGTCTTCTATGCTACAGTTGCCACTAAGGCTTGTTGTTGTTAAATCACAAAGTCAGGAGTGCCAGGGTGTGGTGATGGAAGATGAGGTGGTGGATGACAAAAATCATTGACCAAATCTGGGAAGCTGGTATGCAGAGCGAGGCCAGCAGCGCTGAACCGGGGAGGGGGAGAGTCCAAAAGTCTTTCTCATGCACCACTTTTGGATTCTGTTGATTCAGTTAAACCCCCCACAAGGTCCAAGACATTGAAAATCCAAGATTACGAGGCACCGGAGAAAATGTGGATAACACATATCCTTTATTCCCCTTGACTATGTAGGAAACACTAAGCGTGAATTACGTGTCCAGATTGGTGAACATTTGGGGGACATTAGACATAATAGGGATACCCCAATTGCTAGACATGTCAATCTACTGCATGGAGGTGATGAGAAACAGATCTCTTTTCGTGTTATTGAGAAGGTTCAGCCTGCAGTGAGACAGGGAGATTGAGACAGAAAGATCCTACAGCGTGAAACGCGCTGGATTTTTTGGCTTGACTCACAAAAGCCTAAAGGCTTAAATGAACAATTAAATTTTACCAGTTATATCTAAGATGTTTTTGACAGATCCGGCATACTTTGTTCTTTACTCATTTATTGAGTCACTATTATTTTGTGTTATTTTACACTTCACTATATACCATTATTTCGATACACATCTGTGCTTCACTGTTTCTATTGTGCGTTGTTATAAATAATATGCTATGTCATCCCATTGTCTGGTTAAATAGAGATTACTGACAAATGTCTACATGATTTTTTGTAGATAATAGATAAACGCTCATATGTTTGCCCCTTATATGCGCATATCCACTCCGGGATGGCATTGAAGAGGTTACTTCATCTCTGTTGGCACACAGTATGAGTTCCACCACGGAGTACCGGAAGTGGGCGGGGAACTAAGCCCCTTACTGAATGCGCACCTCTGAGCATTTCCGGACTGTGAGACGCACGCCTGCAGTCCACCCCTCGCGTCGCCGCTCTGGATTTGACGTCAAGCAGGAACCGCCGAGTCTTTAAATTCTCGCGTCTCATACACTTGGAGCACGCCGCACTATGCATTGTCTTCTCGGCTTTAGGGGTGATTGTGCCTCTGTTTTGACCCCTGATGAACCCTCTGCATTGTGAGGGGGAAACGCGTCGGGTCTGGGTCTATGGCCCCTGTGCCTATGGGTCCTCTGACTGACATCTGCTGATAAGTGTCTGCTCATTTTTTCTAGTATTGCATATTTATGTCTCCATGTTTCAAGCAGATTGTATATATGCATGTCTCTGTTATGAAAATGCATTTGCCCTCTGTGATTTATCCAAGAGGCTTTCAGAGACTATATAATGAGCAGTTGACTTGTACTTGTTTTTTTGGTCTCTAAAATAGGTTGCTAATTGTTATGCACCCTTTATGATATGAGATGGATAGGAGACCCTGTTATAATTCTATGAGAAGTTGACTTATTATTTTTGCTTATTATTTTTTTGTAGACGTTTTTTGAGGCATTTTTCCCTGGTGGGGTTCTCCTCCCCATATGATATATTTTTTTCATCTTCTTGGAGACATACTGTAGCAGCATTTTAGTATTTTTCACTACGAGATAAGTGATCTTTGCTGCATTAGTTCTCTTTAGCCTTTTTTGCTACAAGATATTGGTAATATTTTGAGACCTTATGCCTCCCCATTAGGGAATTTTTGCATTTTTGGGTGTTTATGCATGTGTGGTTTTTTCTGTGTATCCCCTGTAAGTGTTAGGGGTGTCTAGGGTTCTTTAGGGCTACCGACGTTGAGCGGGGGCGCCACATCGTCTACAACAAGGGTGCCCACCTCCGCGGTCAGGTAGGGGCGTATTACGGCCTATTAGGGTGAGCATAGTCTCCCCTCGTAAACATTTTTTAAATATTTTTGTGACTGTTTATCAATATGGACCCCCTTCATTGGCTTATCCAACTTTAAATGATTAATTAAAAGGTATATTTTAGGGATTTTTTGTTTCTCTTGGTGCTTACAAAGTCAGGAGTACCAGGGTGTGGTGATGGAAGATGAGGTGGTGGATGACAAAAATCACTAACCAAATCTGGGAAGCTGGTATTCAGAGCGAGGCCAGCAGCACTGAACCGGGGAGGGGGAGAGTCTAAAAGTCTTTCTCATGCACCACTTTTGGATTCTGTTGATTCAGTTAAACCCCCCACAAGGTCCAAGACATAGAAAATCCAAGATTATGAGGCACCGGAGAAAATGTGGATAACACATATCCTTTATTCCAGTATTCCATCCTTAGTAATCACATGGTGAAATACAACTGAGGTAGACGACAGAAGCAGTTTCAGCCAAAAATGGCCTTTTTCAATCAAGAAGTACAATAAAAACTACGGCTGTCATTTTTATTGTACTTCTAGCTTGAAAAAGGCCCTTTTGGGCTGAAACGTTGCTTCACTCATCTACCTCAATTGCATTTCACCATATAATTTTTAAGGATGAAATAATGGAATAAAGATTATGTTTATCCCCATTTTTCTGGTGCCTCAGAATATAGGATTTTCTACTTTTTTAAAGAGAGTTCTGAGTCAAGCAAAATAGTATGGTAATTTGCCACAGGTGCCATACAAAGGTCAGCGAGGGCCTGAACACTAAGAACCTAGCCACCAGCAGTATGATCAGGCACATGTCATCTAAGCACATGACTCGGTGGGCAGAACACCTGGGTGCACAATTGGTGCCATCAGGTGTCACCACTGTCTCTTCCTATGTACTGTGCTGCCCTGCATCTATTCTTGACCATCATCAGGGACATCCAAATCCTTATCCCAGCCCAGCTTTCAGCTGTTCCTACCGCAGGCCTTGGAATAAAAAAGAAAGTTCCCAAACACCCACCCACAGGCTCAAATGCAAAATGGGCACATTTCAAGACTACACACCGTGGAAATGTTGCCATTTTGGCTGGTAGACATGGAGGATTTCCGCAGACCCATGGCGGCAGCCGTCCCTCAGCACTCGGTCCCCAGGCGCCACGTTTCCTTCTGGTATAGCGTCCCCGCTTTGTATCAGCAGTCAGCACATCTCCAGGAACATGACCCATGCCCTTACCAATGCATTTACTGGCATTGTCCACTTAACAAACAACATATGGACAAGTGCTTGTGGCCAGGGATGCTACATTTCCCTGACGGAACAGTGGGTGAACCTTGTGGAGGCTGGGGTTGAGTCACAACCTGACATGGAGCATGTGCTCCTGATGCCCAGGATTGCTGGCCCTACATCTATCATGGTTTCTTCCACCTCCAACAGCAGATCCTGCACCCCCTCCTGCTACTCCTCATCCTCCATCTCCGATGTGTTGTCTCAGAGAACATCGTCCACATAAGCCAGAATTTGAAATCTTTGTAGCACTGCCTTAGCAAATCCGCAACAGGCTCTGCTGAAGCTAATTTATCTAGGAGACAAACCACACACTGCAGCAGAGTTACTTAAAGGAATATCAGACCAGACAGATCTGTGATTTTTGCTGCTAAACCTACAACCACGCATAGTCATGTGTGACAGGCATAACCTGCTGGCAGCTTTGAAGCTTGGCAAGCTCACACATGTATCATGCTTGGCACATGTGCTCAACTTTGCAATTCAGCAGTTTCTGAAAAGACACTCAGATTTGCCAGAGCTTCTGGTCAAGTTACGCCGTGTCTGCATCCATTCCCACAAGTCGACTGCAGTTGCCGCCGCTCTGGCAGTGCTGCAGCAGCGTATGCAAGTGCCAGTTAACCGACTGGTATGCAACATCACCACACGCTTGAACTAAGAGGCCAGTGGTTGAGCACCAGCTCCATAACACCTGTCGGAATTCTGGTCAGCCTCCGCACATAACAACTGAAAAGTTGGCATAGATGTCTGACATTTGTTTGTTTCTCCAAGACTTAGAATACTTCACAAACATAGTCAGTGGCGATGGCGCCATATATATTTCTGTGCTTACTTAAACAGTCGTTGCTCACAATTAAATATGAGCCAGGTCCAGGTGGGAATGGAAGAAGACATAACACAGAGAGAAGGTAGCCAGCACAGCTTCATCTCATCTGCTCAATGCAGATTGGGAAACAATGAGGAGGTGGACACTGAGGAGGAAGAAGAGGAGGAACAGGAGCAGGTGGCTAGTGCAACAGAGGCTAGAAGCCACACAACCTTCATCTCTCTTATGTGGATGAGCTGAGAATGGGAATGAGTAGGAGCCAGAAGTGATAGAATGTCATCATAGTGGAGACAGGGAAGTCCTGGCTGTATTGTGTTGGCACATATGGCTGACTTTATGCACTGCTTCCTTTCTCATGACCCTCATGTTACATTCATCTTGCTCAAAAAAGAGTACTGGTTATTGACCCTGCTGGATCCACTCTATGAAGAGAACTTTGCATCGCTCTTTCTCTTTCTGAGATGGAGTTGTCTTCTAAAATACCAGAAGACCATTGTGGAAAACATGTTGAAAAAATTCCCATCAGACAATGTTAGCGGCGTGGGGCAGGCTTCCTTGACTAACCAATGTGGAGAGGTCTGGAAGAAACACAGAAGAGGCAGGGGTACACCGTTGAAGGCATGGACAATTTCATGGCACAAGCCCAGCGCCCAGGACCTGATGACCTGCTATTTTTGACAAGGAGGGAATGGTTTTTAAATATGGTCAAGCAATACCTGGCCTAACAAACCAACTTTGTCCCTAATTCTGCTCTGACTTTAAACTATTGAGTCTCAAAGCTGGACAACTGGCATGAGCTTTCTCTCTATTGCTTGGAAGTGTTGTGCTGTCCTGCCGCTAGTGTCTTGAATGAACCAGTTTTTAGTGCTACTGGGGGTGTCATAACAGAAAGGTGTCTGCAATATTCAATAATTTAATGAGGCCTGCCAGTTGTTGCCTTTAAGGTGTCTATGGATGACTTTAATCATATTCATATTTTCTGTCTGGCTTTGCACTTTCTGCGAAGTCTTTATGACTGTATAAGTACATCAACTAAACTTTCAAAATATTTTCATTCAAAATATTATTATGGATTCAGTGTCTCATCCATACAGTTTAACGTGGTTATTGGTGCATTACGGTGGTATGTAAAATGTACAAAAAGCGCAGAAAAATAGTTCAGGACTAGTTTACTTATCCATACATTATTATGTGCTTTATGCAACATTATAATGGTACAGGTGCTTCTCACAAAATTAAAATATCAAAAAGTTAATTTATTTCAGTTCTTCAATACAAAAAGTGAAACTCATATATTATATAGAGTCATTACAGAGTGATCTATTTCAAGTGTTTATTTCTGTTAATTTTGATAATTATGGCTTACAGCAAATAAAAACCCAAAAGTCATTATCTCAGTAAATTAGAATACTTTTTAACACCAGCTTGAAATAGATCATGCAGGCAGACTAAAGCTGCGTTATTGACTGTGAGTACTTGAATGCTTTGCTAAGAAGGCATTATGGTGCCAGTAGTTCTACTGTAATTAAGGTATATATTTATCCATGCAGGTGGACACAAGCTGCCTTACCAATTGTGAGTGCTGGAACGCTTTTACTATTCAAGCAACTATTGTGCCAGTAGTTCCATAGTGCTTATATGTACGATATTGATTGGAGATCTCATTAGCGATCATACAGGCAGACTAAAGCCGCTTTATTGAGTGTGAGCGCTGGAACGTTTTGCTAACAGGGCTTTATGGTGCCAGTAGTTCAACAATAGATTAGACATATAGGCAGCCTTAAGCCGCTTTATTGAGTATGAGCGCTGGAACGTTTTGCTAACAGGACATTATGGTGCCAGTAGTTCCACAATAGATTAGACATATATATATATTCATTTATGTGGGTGGACATAAGCCGCTTTGATAATTGCGAGAGCTGAAACGCCTTACCATTCTAGGCACCATGGTGCCAGTAGCTTCACAGTAACTGAGGTATAAATATCTACTCATATAGTCTTTCCATGGGCGATGTGCAATATAATCTAGTGGAACAAGAGAAAGCTATGACTGCTTAGTAGTGGCTGATTAGACAGCTTCTCATGAATTAGTACCCCCTCATTGTGGGGAACTTTATGTATGCTTCCAATATCTAGTTCATTACAGCCTATGACTTATTGGTGCCTGTCATCTACTACCTTATAGGGAATTTACAACTAAAAATTCCAAGGGACAATAGTTGTTATCCCTCTGATTTAATTTCTTTTCTATCTGGGGATTTGTGGGTCACATTAGACCCAATATACACCTTTGGTGTATGAAAAACTTTTTTTAGTAATACAACTTTTAATGGTTAATTAAAAGTTAAATTTTAGTTGCACACATCTTTTTTTCTATTTCTATCTTGAATCTGATGGAGAATGAAATTTCTATCTCCAAAAAACTTGTCAGCATGAGGGAAATATGAAGTGCTATAAAATTTCCTGGAAGATGGCAGCGCTGACTTTGGTCTTGATGAAACACAATGGACCTACTCCAGCAGATGACATGACTCACCAAACTATCACTGATTCACTGATTGTAGAAAGTTCACACTAGACCTCAAGCAGCTTGGATTGTGTGCCTCTCCACTCTACCTCCAGACTCTAGGACCTTGATTTCCAAATGAAATGCAAAATGTACTTTCCTTGTGGAGTGTGTCAATGACTGCCTTCTTGATATCTGCCAAGTCAGCAGTCTTCCCCGTGATTGTGGAACCTACTGAAACAGGCTAAGGGACCTTTTTAAATGCTTAGGAAGCCTTTGCAGGTGTTTTTGTTAATTATTCTAACTTACTGAGAAAATGACTTCTGGGATTTCATTGGCTATAAACCAAAATCATCAACATTAGAAGAAATAAACACTTGAAATAGGTCACTCTGTTTGCAATGGCTATATATAATATATGAGTTTCACTTTTTGTATTGAAGAACTGAAATAAATTAACTTTTTGATGATATTCTAATTTAGTGAGAAGCACCCGTATATAACAGTAGAAAATTCATTTCAAAATGTTGCCTGTTATTTCACATTTCTTACCCATACACTATTCTGTGTTCTGGGGTACATTTTTGTGATGTTTAAGACTCAAAAAAAAGTTTAAAAATGTTGCTGAGTTACATTTCTCAGTCATACAGTATTATGATACAGTAAAGATGTATATCTTCGTACCGTGTTAGCCAGTAGATAGAAAAATATTTAGACTTGAGAGTCCTCAGTGGTTGATACCTTTTAATGGCTAACTGAAAAGATGGTAACAAATTGCAAGCTTTCGAGACTACTCAGGTCTCTTCATCAGGCTAAACTAATACAAAATCTGAAGAATCACATATTTATACACAACACAGCACAGAAAAAATGCAATAGATAAGACAAGTGACGTAAAGCAGAACTGTCATTATGGGAGGTAGAGATGAACATAAATATTGGAACAGTTCATAGATAAGGAGTGTGAAAGTTTTATTGCCCTCTGATTGGGGTCTGGTAATGTTTTGTGATGTTTTCACAGGGTCTTTAGAGTAAATTCCTTAATTGATGTAAAATGTCATAAATCCGTGTGACAGGTTCATCCCAGCATTAAGAGTGTCAAAGGTCACCATCAGTTTGTATTCACAAACTCTTCTTTGTCTCTGAGATGTGAAGCTACCTTTCAATACAGTATTATGTATTCTTGGCTAAATTTTTTTGGTATGTAACCCTTCAAAAACTTTTTTGAAATGTTATCATTATTATACTGATCACCCATTGACTGTTCCTTGGTATGGAGTACATTTTGTAGGGAATTCCTGGGTCTAGATTACATTTTGTTGGTATACAGCCCTAAAAAAAACATGTTAAAAATTCATCGCTATTACATTGCTCACATTATATTGCTCACCCATAGACTATTCCATGGTCTGGAGTACATTTCATTGCTTTATAAGCCTCAAAGAAAGTTTAAAATTTTTTATCTGTATTATATTGCTCATTCATAGTTTATTCCATGGTCTGGAGTACATTTCGTTGGTATATAATTCACAAAACATGTCTTCAAATATTGAGACTGTGTTCATACATTGCAGATTTGGCACCCTTCTGTCAAGTGAAGCAAAACCTGATGTCAGCAAAAAACCTATAGTGTCAAACACACGTTGAGTATTTTTGGCTTGCAGATTTGGAGCAGAAAAGAATCTGCTGCATGTCAATTCTCTGTGCATTTTTGCCTGCATTTTTCACCATTGACTTCACTTCAATCAATCAAAAATGCACAAAAAACACACCAAAAATGTGCGTTTTGCAGCTGTGTTTGTTCTTCCAAAAGATGCAGAAATTTTGCTCAACGTGTGCACATACCCTTATCAGTATTATATTGCTCACCCATTGACTATTCCGTGGTCTGGAGTATATTACCTTGGTATATAGTATAACCCTCAAAAGTGCCTAGACTTTATGAATCTAGGTGTACCAATACATGGCAATTTGAGCATAATGTGTATGAGGCCCTTCTTTATGTCTAATACAGGGTGTATTTGTGTATTGTGCCTTATATATAGTACAAGTGATTATACAGGAAATAATATTTCTTAACATTTTTTTCCTGTAAAAGTTAATTTCTCATCTATTTGGAATGTTTTATTGTCACTTCTTAAAGTGGAATAAAAATGTGACACCATTGTTCTCAACAGCGATCTGGGAGTCAGAGATGCTTCCAGGGGTCTTCTCCATGCTGTTCTCCTTCTAGTCAGCACTTTTCTCATCCATTTCAACATTTTCACTGCACCCCCAGACCTCTTTGAAGGGTCTGACAGAAAAAAGCTTGGATTTCCCATTGACTCCCATTATACTCGTTATTCAAAATGAGCATTTGAGTATTAGAAATTGCTCGGTTCTAGCAACAAGCACCCAAGCATTTTGGTGCTTACTGATCCCTAATGGGCATGGATGTCTTAAATTTGTGCAGTTCTCCAAGACTTTGAGGAGTCCACAAAGATAGTGAGCTGCAGTGATGCCATCATCAGCGCAATGATACCGCTTCTGTGCCTACTCAAACAGTCACTGCTGATATTTAAACATGAAGCTTTGTATGCGGACCAGGTGGAGATGAAGCAAGACATTAGAGAAGAATATACTAAACAGCCCAGTCTCATCTCAGCTGCTCAGCACAGATTGGATAACAATGAGGATGTGGAGGAGGAGGAGGAGGAAGAACAGGAGATTTCTGTCCAACATGGTTGGGCTGAGGAGGGGAATGAGGATGAAGAGATGGAGTAGGAGATTGAGAGTAGTCATCATGGTGGAGATAGAGAAGTGTTGGCTGTAGAGAACTTGGCACATATGACAGACTTTATGTACTGCTGCCTTTTTTGTTACCCTTGCGTTACATTCATCTTGGCCAAAAGATAGTAATAGTAGTTCACCTTGCTAGACAGTTGCTATAAGGAGAACCTTGCATCTCTTCTTTATGAAGTGGAGAGGTCTACTAAAATGGGGCTGTCACAGAAGGCTATTGTGGAAAAAATGTTGAAAAATTACCATCAGACAGCCCTGGTGGCAGGGGGAAAGCTTTCTTGCAAAACCAAGGAGAAGAGGTGAGGAAGACACACACCAGGTACAGCAGAGGCAAGAGTATACTGTCAAAGACTTGGGCCGATTTCATGACACCACCCCACTGTCCAAGCCCCGATGACTGAGTGTTTTGATAAGGAGGGAAAAATTAAAAATAGTTAAGCAATACCTGGTCGACAAAACATGTGTGCTCTCTAATTTCTGTACAACATTTAGCTACTGGGTCTCAAAGTTGAGCACCTGGCATGATATGTCCCTCTATGCTTTGGAGATGGTGTGCTGGCCTGAAGCTAGCATCTTGACTGAGGAGGTCTTTAGTGTAGTGGAGGGTTAAAAATAGACAGACGCTTTTGCGCTTGGATAAGCCCCAACTTTATCACACCATCAGATGACAGCAACACATAGAGTGTTTTTAATTTTCAATATATGAATGAGGCCCTCCAGTTGTTGCCATTTAGAGTCTATGGCTGAGCCGGAGTATAATTCTTTCATAGCTTCGCACTGTGTGCCAAGCCTTTTTGAGTGTAGAAGTACCACAACTACACTTTTTTCACAGTACTGGAATGAGGTACTACAGTTGGTGCCTTCAACGATATATGGATGACCCTGGTTGTAATTTCTGGCAGGCTTTGCACTGAGCAGAACTTTTATGAGTGTAGGAGTACTACTATACTTTATTCACAATATTTGATTGAGGTACTACAGTTGGTGACTTCAAGGGTGTATGGATAATCCTGTTTGTAAGTTTTGGCAGGCTCTGCACATGACAATTTGAAGCAAAATGTGCATGAGGACCTCATTTATGTGTAATACACGGTATTTCTGAGTGCCTCTTCCATCACATTTTTGTCAGTTCTTGCTGCCTTCATAAATTACACTGACATTTCCACATTTTTTAATAAAAATTTATGTTTTCATTTACTTAAATTATTATTAGTTTTCAATCCTTTTTTAAATTTTGTCTTCTACTCAAGTCATTATACATGAAAGAATACTTCTTACTATTTTTTTCTGCAATCTCCAATTTCTCATTGAGTTTTAATGTTTTATTCTCAGTCCTTAAAGTGGAGTAAAAGTGTGACACCATTGTTCTCCCAGCAATCTGGGAGTCAGAGATGATTCCAATGGTCTTCCCCATTCTGTTTTTATACTCATTACTTTTTCCATCCATTTCAACATTTTAACTGCCCCCAGACCTACTTGTAGGGTCTGTCAGAAAAATGTACAGATTTCTCATTGACTCAAATTATACTTGTTACTTGAAACAAGCATAGAGAATTCCTTGGTTAGAGTAACGAGCATCTGTGCATTTCAGAAATGACCTGTAGCAGTTTTTTCTTCTTGTTTTTTTTTGTTTTAGCAGCCTCAGTACCATTTAGTATTTATGGCTCTCTTCTATTTTTATCTACCATGCATACAATTAGTTGATCCTGACCTCCTTCCCGTACCCTACCCTAGCATCAAGCCACCTCTAGTTTTTCTATCTTCCCTGTACATAATTTTATTGTCTTGAATATACTGTAGCGATATGAATGGTCACATAGAGAGATGGGAGAGTAGGCATCACCATACCTTTGTATGTGTTTAATGACCTGTGGTGATGTCACTCCCACATGACCAGTCATGTGATATGTGTTAGCTGGGTGTCAGCTATATAAAGTAGATTACTGCTGACCACAGGTGTGTGTGACTGGAGGTGTGGAGACCTCCAGTGTTGGTGTTCTAAGGACACTAACCTGCTATAGTACATGGACTGTGTATTAGCCTTTTTGCTACTTTGTGCCGGAGAAGGCTGTTTTTGTTTTTCTAACCAGAGCAGTTTATGATGTTTTAATAAACTTGCTTGGACATTCGAGTGCAGTCGCTCTCCTGCTTGCCTCCCGTCGCACCTGAGCGAGACAAATCCCTACAAATGGTGGAGACGTGCGGGCAGCGTTCCCAGCGGAGAAGTGAGACGGTACTGCATGTCTTGGGTCAAGGCTGTAGCTAGTCAGCAGGAATTGCCGAGGAAAATGGAGCACCTGCTGAAACACTTGGTCCAGGCACTGACACAGCAGCAAGAGACCAACAAGATGTTGTTGCAGCAGATGCAGCAGAGCCAGCAGGAGCATCGGCAGCAGATACAGCAGAGCCAGCAAGAGCAACAGCAGCAAATGCAGCTTCTGGTAACCGCCATCCAGGGCATGACGAGCGCCCCCAACCCCAGGTCTGGCTGATGACACCCACGTCAGGAAGGTGGTAAGATGCACATTGCAGAAAATGACCCCTGGGGATGATGTTGAGGCTTTCCTGACGGTATTTGAGAGGGTCGCTGAGAGAGAAAAACTTCCGCCAGAGCAGTGGGCAGAGATATTGGCGCCGCACCTGACGGCGGAGCCCCAGAAGGATATGACTTGACGTTGCAGGACGCCAAGGAGTATCATAAACTGAAGGCTGAGATTCTCGCACGTTTAGGGGTGACAATGACTATCAGGGCACAGCGAGTTCACCACTGGGCCTATCACCGGGACAAACCGCCGCGCTCCAAAATGTTTGACCTGTTGCACCTGGTCCAGAAATGGCTGCAGCCAGAGTCCGCTATGCCTGCGCTGATAGTAGAAAGAGTGGTGATGGATAAGTTTGTGCACTCCCTACCGAAGCCCATACAAACTTGGGTTGCCCAGGGTGATCCCTGGAATGCCGATGAACTGGTCGGACTGGTTGAAAGATACGAGGGAGTGGAAGGCTCCTTGGGGAGGCCGCCCATTCTGTACTGGGGGTCCCAGCAGGGGGCAGAGTCCCAAAAAGGGGTGGGGCGCCCAAGGTAAAAATGGCGGGGGGAGGTGGTGCCCAAGGTCCCTACGGGTGATATTATTTGTTGGAGGTGCCATGAGCCAGGACATATAGCTGCCCGATGTTCCCAGACTATCGAGCAGATGGACTGCAGCATAGGACACCATATGTCATTTTATGCATATCCAGCCTGCAGTGTGAACTTGTTCCCCAATAAGGGTCCTCAAGCATGTCCCGTGAAGGTGAATGGTAAAGCAGTAACGGCGCTGCTAGACTCTGGGAGCTTAGTGACCTGGTGAGGGCCACTTTTCCTCTCAACATACTCCCGGGGAAAAAAGTTGGTGTTCGATGTATACATGGTGATGTAAAGGACTACCCTATGACCAGAGTGGACATTGAAATGATGCATGGCACTGAGTCCCATGAAGTCGACATCATTCGGGACTTGGTGCGCCCTATAATTATAGGCCGGGATTTCTGTTTGTTTTGGGATCTGTGGGGAAAGGATTCTGAGGTCACTAGCGAGAATAGGGAACCAGTAAACCCTAATAAGGTATTGCCACACCAAGAGGGGGCGGAGTTCCAAACTGAGGGGTAAGGGGAAATGAGGTAGCGGCGAATAAGCCGATGGACAGTTGCCAGGTTCAGTGTTTGAACAGCGCATGTCCCGAATGGTGTACTGACTTTCCATCTGACAGAGGGTCACAGAACTGTTCTGTAGTAGTCAATGGAGAGTGGGTGAGTGGTCTTCTAGACTCAGGGAGCCAGGTGACCCTGCTGAGCACCACACTCCCCGTCTATCTGATTCCCAGGAGGAAGAAGGAAGTTCACTGCATTCTTGGGGTCGCTAGGGATTATCCGGTGTCCAGGGTAATCATTGAGACACCTGCTCTTATTTCCAGCCATGATGTCCCTGTAATCCCAAACTTGCCTTACCTTATAGTAATAGGCCAGGACTTTGAATGGTTTTGGGATTTGTGGAAGGAAAAGGGAGTGTCTGATTGCTCAGAAGGGAACCAGAATGACCCTAAGGGAGCCCCACCCGAGGGTACCGAGTTCCTGCTGACCGGAAGAAAGTGTGGGTCAGACCAATGCGGGGACTTTGGGGTGACCAAACGTGGGACCGTGAGAAACTGGGCAGCTCCAGGGATAGGGGCAAACACCTGGTCAAATGTGGACTTGCTGTTCCAGGATGACAGGGGGAGTGGGAATGACTCCTATGCAGACTGTGACTCAAACGCAAGCGAAAGCGAGTGCAGCAAGGTGGAGTCGAGTCCAAGTGGCAGATCTTCTCCTCGCCGCAGGGGCTGCAGAAAAGCAGGACAGGCTACACTCTCTAAGAAGAGAAATGAGGAGGAAATGATGGTGTCACATGTACTGGAAAAAGAGAGCAAGACCATGAGCTAGAGCAGCTTAAAGAGACAGTCGGGCGAGAAAGGTTCCTAAGACAAGTGATTGAGCAACGAGTGGATGAGCTGGAGAAGGAAGTCTCTAAGCTCCAAGGTCACCTGTCAGCGTGTCAGACTGTGAACAAAGCCTTATTGAAAGATACGGAGATGCTCAGAGAGGCCCAAGAGAAGCATCAGCAGGAACTTCTACTGAGAGAGGATGAGCGTCGCTGCTGGGCAGAGGAGAGAGAGAAAGTTCTCTTTTTTTGGAAGTGCATTTAAGCAGCAGGGTGATTTGCTGTTGAAGGAGAAAAAGAAAAAAA
>VIAB01016378.1:31672-60408 GCA_009801035.1 Oophaga pumilio
CCATTTTGGGGTAAATATGATATTTTGATCACCATTTATTGCATTTTATTGCAGTGTTGTGGTAACTAAAAAAGTGTATGTCTGGCATTTTGATATTTTTCCTTACTCCATTTACCGTTCCGATAAATTTATTTTATATTTTGATAGATTGCACTTGTACAAAAATGTGTATTTTCATTATTTTTGTTTTATTTTTAATGGGCAAATTGTGATTTGAACTTTTGTGTTTTTTCATTTTTTTGATATTTTTAAAAACGTTGTTTTCACTTTTTACTAGATTTAATAGTCCCCTTAGGGGACTTGAAGCAGCACTCAACTGATTTCTTGTGCTATACATCACAGGGAATCATCACTGCTATGCACAATTGAAATCACAATTAGTGATGAGCGAATCCATGGATGTTTGAGTTCACTGGGTTCAGATAAACTAGAGTTAAGAATTCGGTTGACACGAGCCCAAACCCAATAGAAGTCAATGGGGACTGGAATTTTGGTGCTTTAAAATGGCAGTAAAATAGTCATAGTAAGGGCTCTGGGACAAAAAGAAGTTTAATGGTGGTAAGAGCAGGTCAATTACCCTGCAAACAAATGTGGATAGGAAAAAGATTTAAAAAAACAGACAAAAAACAAAGCAAATATAATATTGAATCAGGAGGCAGAGGTCCAAATAGAGTAGGAGGTTGAGGTGGAGGTCGCGGTGTAAGTGTAAGAGGCATACGAGGAGGAGGTAGCCAACACTGTTTTTGTGTTTTAGTTGTTTTTATTGCTTTTTTGGGGAGTACTCAGAAAACAGGCAGTGTAATAGTCTGCTGGCCAGTCTTTCTCTGTATACAAGCCAAGTAATACTCTGCAATTTTTTAGGCAGAAAACAATGAGGACAGCTTCAAATAGGAGATATGGCTGTTTTGCTGATGGTGGTAATGTAATTGATGCACAGAGAGAGCTTTGTCATTCTGTGTCTGCTACGCACCCAAATAAAAAACCTTCCTCTTTTACAAGCAGGCAACAGGACGTTCTGTGTAATTTTGTAGGCCTAAGTACAATTGGATGAATGGTGAGGCCAGAACAAGCAGAGGTGGTGTTAGATTGGTGCTTTGTCATCCACCAGGTCCCTTGTTGAAAGCACTCATGGGCATCTGTCTATCACCTCACCTCCTTGCAAATCAGGCAAGCAGTCTGAGCCCCAAGTCATGCAACAATCACTTCTGATTTTTGATGACTCTGTTAGCTGTAGTTCTGTGGGGGGCAATCCACCTGACCATGCCCCACAATTCAAAGAGATTGAATACACTGATGCCCAACCACTTGTTCTGTTGGAGGATAAGTACATGGGAGGGGTAGTGCAGATGGTCATTCGAACACCTCAGCACATCTCAGCACATTTCTGATTATTGAGATGATGAAACACAGGTGCCAACTGCTGCAGCTTTCTGCTGTATGTACACAGGCAAGGAGGGTAAAGGTGAAGACTTGGCGGAACATCATGCTGGGGATTATTATTATTTTTATATTACAATTGATTCCATGGTGCTGTTCATGAAAAAGGGTAACATACAAAACAAAAATAGAAATTACAATGAACAAACTAATAGTGACAGACAGGTATAAAAGGTAGAGGACCCTACTCTTGCGGCCTTACATTCTACAGGATAATGTGAAATGAGACAGTAGGTTTGGGGGCTGCAGCAGCAACTATGGTGTTGGTGAGGTGGCATCGGGGTCATTGCATGCTGTAAGCTGTTCTCAAGACATGGTTTTCAAGATCTACTTGAAAGATTTGAATGTAGGGGATAATTGGATGTGTTGGGCTACATAATTCTACAGGGTGAGGGTATACTCGGGAGAAGTCTTGCAGGAGATTGGATGAGGAACATACTATTGTGGAGGAGACAAGGAGGTCTTGGGAGGACCAGAGATAATGTGGTGGGAGATATCCGGAGATTAGTTCAGAGATACAGTAAAGGATATAAGTATTTGATCCCTTGCTGATTTTGTAAATTTGCCCACTGACAAAGACATGAACAGTCTATAATTATAAGGGTATGTTAATTTTAACATTGAGAGATATAATATCAAAAATAAAATTCAGAAAATCACATTGTATAAATTATATAAATTTATTTACATTTTGTAGAGAGCAAACATACAAAATCAGCAAGGGAACAAATAATTATTTCCTTCACTATATATGGGGGAGACATGACTTTGTAGGTCAGTGTCAGTAGCTTTAAGTAGATATGTCGTGAAATTGGGAGACAACAAAAGGAATTGCAGAGGGGAGAAGAGAGGATAGAAGTGGATTAGTAGAGTAGCAGAGTTACGGACAGACTGGAGAGGTGTGATGATGTGATGGGGGATTATTGGGTCCTAGACGCCACATGGAGTGAAGGCCATCTGGGTGGGCAGTTCAAATGAATAGGTGGTGGCTGCCACTGTGCACCACGACAGACCATAGCCTTTTCTTTGTACATGTTGACTTCTCCTTCATTCCGCTTCATTGCTTGCTTCCTTCCTATGTTGTCTCCTCATCTAGTCAGAGAATGCAGGCTGTTTGTTTGCACTTTTGTCATTTTTCACCCTGCTGTTGCTTACCTGTCTGCTGAGCAGCTTCACTTCTGTTTTCCTGCTCTCTGCCTCATATGTGACTTACCCATATGCTGAAGAAACTGTGAAAGCTACCAGACATGATAGTTGAGTTTCTGCTGCAGCATAAAGGGGTGAGTCAATCTGTGGAACAACACCACTTCAAGACTGAGTAGGCCTTTTTTCGGGACCTGTGTGCCAATTTGTTCTGCTTTGAGTACTCCACAAATATGGCCAGCACTGATGACACCATCATCAGTGTTCCTATCCCTCTTCTATGGTTCCTTCCTCAAAAAAATGCTGATGGATCAGGTGGTGTCCCAGGAGGAAGAAAAGGAGAAGGAAGGTTAGTTCAGAGATATATGGGAGAGACAGATTATGGATGGCTTTGTAGTAGGTCAGTGTTAGAAGCTTGAATTAGCTCCGTTGTGGAATTAGGAAACAATAAATGGCATTGCAGAGGGAAGAAACAAAGGAGTAGTGAGTACAGAAATGGATTAGTGGGGCAACAGAGTTAAGGACAGACTGGAGACGTGCAATGATGCGATGGAGGATGATGAGGTGCCAGACACAACATGGAATCAAGATTATCTGAGTGATGTGGGCAGTTTTGAGGAAGAGGTGGTGGTCATGCTGTACCAGCTGCACAGCAAACATGGGAGCAGGGTGGAAAAGTGCCGAGGCAAGCCCCTAGCCATTAACTTGGTGCTACTCAGCCCCACAGCTGGCCCATAGCCTTTTCCATGTTGCCTCATCCTACTCTGCTTCCTCTACTGTCTCCTCATCCGGTCAGACAGTGCGGGCCATCTGTGTGCGCTATTGGCGTTTTCACCCTACTGCTGCTCGCCTGTCTGTGGTGCAGCATCACTTCTGTATTCCTGCTCCCTACCTCAAATGTGATGTTCTCTTAAGGTAGACTCCACCTTGCATATGCTGGAGAGACTGTGTGAGCCACAGCACGTGATATTGGAGCTTGTTATAAACAGTTATCTGGTGTTGCAACGGGAATCAATTATGCACAGGGACGTAACCACTGCGGTCACAGCGGTCGCCACTGCGACCAGGCCTGGCGGGTCAGGGGCCCGGCAGGTCAGAAGCACACCGACACCAGTGACACCAGCAAAAGTTAAAATCTGTTGACGTGCAGGAGATTCCTCCTTCACGGCAACAGATTCCTCCTGCACGGCAGCAAGATCTCGTTGAAGATGCTGAAATATCAGTACTTCCTGCCAGGTCAGTGCAGGGACTCAGTGCTGCCTGTGGCTGAGCTTCTGCACTAGCAGCCAGAAGCGGCGTCTGTGCCGCCCCTGGCTGTTAACCCCCTAATTTCTGCGTTCGAGCACGATAGCAGCGTTCAGGAGGGAGGCAGAGGGACGGGTGCTCCCTCTGCCTTCTTATCGGCGTCCCTGTGACATCATCGTGGGGCCAGATCTCTGCCATGATATCTCGGGGTCGGCATGACGACCCCCGGGTCATCAAGCTACGGAAAGGCTCAGAGACCATGCTCACAGCATGGTCTCAGAAGCTTTCACCATAGATATAATGCACTGCAATGCTGGAGCATTGCAATGTATTATACCTTCAATCAACGTAAAAAAGTGAAAGTCACATAAAGGGATTAGGTAAGGAAGGAAACATTTTAAAAAAAAATATGTAAAAAGAAATATTAAATAATATTAAAAATAATTTTCAAAAATCCGCTAATAAATGCACATTTTTATGTAAAAAATAAACAAAAAAGTACACATTTGGTATCACCACATCCGTAAAACTCCCATCTATAAAAGTGTCACACTAGTTAACCGCTTCAGAGAATGCGGTAAAAAAACACAAAAAAGTAGCAAATTATAATTTTTCCAAGCTGTATCATCATAACACTTGGAAAAAGTGGAATAAACGCGATAAAAAAAATGAATGGTAATAAAAATAGTATCACTATAAGCGTCATCTTGTCCTGCAAAAAACAAGCCCTCACATGACTCTGTCGGTCGAAATATGGAAAAATTATAGCTCTGAAAATGCGGCAATGCAAAAACTTCTTATAAAAAAGCGTCTTTTAGTGTGTGACAGCTGCCAAACATGAAAACCTGATATAAAAATATATAAATAGTAAATCAAACCCCTTTTTATCACCCCTTAGTTAGGGAAAAATAATAAAATAAAAAATGTATTTATTTTGATTTTCACTTTAGGGTTATGATTGAGGTTAGGGATAGGGTTAAGGATAGTGTTAGGGTTGGGACTGGGGTTAGGGATATGGTTGGGGCTAAAGTTAAGGGTTAGGGTTGGGGTTAAAGTTAGGGTTAGGGTTGGAATTAGGGTTAGGGTTGGAATTAGGGTAAGGGTTGAAATTATGGTTAGTGGTGTGTTAGGGTTAGGTTTGTGGTTAGGATTATGGTTAGGGTTAGAGGTGTGTTGGGGATAGGGTTGGAGTTAGAATTGGGGGTTTCCACTATTTAGGCACATCAGGGGCTCTCCAAACGCGACATGGCATCTGCTCTTGATTCCATCCAATTTGTCATCTGTGTCACTGCCATTCCTCCTTTGAATGACCGCCACTCCTTTCCAATTAACAACGGACTGGTCATCTGGAAATACTGGCAAATGCCAGATAGGTAGTCTGACAACACTCATAACAGTATTGGCATCTCAAAAAGTGGATATTCTTGACAATTGTAGCAGAATAGAGAGCTGTCGGCTCCTTGGTCCACAACCATTACTTCACTTGGGCTGACCATATACCGCTCCCAGCCTGTGGCCTTCCAGAAGCCAGAGCAAGGTAGGGGATGCAGGCAGAGCAAGGCAGGAAGAGCAAGGCAGGGGATGCAGGAGGAACAATGCAGGGATGCATGCAGAGCAAGGTAGGGGATGCAGGTGGCGCAAGGGCAGGCCAGAAAACCTAGATATACCTCTGGCAACAGTTAACAGCCACCGGCCAAACACAGGCCGGCAGCTGACTTCAGCACGCACGTCGCCGACGTATGACGTCACTGTCATACGCCGGAATGATGCTGCGTCCCTCAGCCGAATCGTTGGTGAGGACATCGCTGTAGATCGGCCAGGTAAGGAAATATTTTTTTTTTTTGTAAAGCCGCAGTACGGGGCACATTATACCGGTATGGGGGTGCATTATACTACTATGGTGGGTAGGGGGAAGGGGATGCATTATACTGCTATGGGGCTGTTGCATTTTATACTCCTATGGGGCTGCTGTATTATACTATATATTACTATGGGATGCATAATACTACTATGAAGTACTATGGGGTGCATTATACTTTATGGATGACTATGGAGGTGCATTTGATTATACTACAGGAATGACTATGAACTGTGCATTATATTATATAGAGGACTATGGGAGTGCATTATATTATATGGAGGACTATGGGAGTGCATTATACTTCTTATATGGATCCCCATGACTTCTATTTAAGCCCCTGATGAGTATAATGGTTTATTTTCTTTTATACTTTACAGAACAATGGCAGTACTGGGGACAAATATATACCAGGATAGGGCACCAGATAATTATGCCACTGAGGTCAGACTATACAACATTGCAACAAAGCTATAGTGTGCAAAATGAATAGGGAAAATGTGAATTTGGGTGCAAAATATTTTGCCATGGGGGGCACCATTTGAAAGTTTGCATCGGGGCCCATAACTTTGTAGTTACGCCACTGATTATGCACCTACACATTGTTAAGTGTTATCACCAGGTTCAGAGAAAGATTTGTACACATGAATTCATTGTAATTAAAACAAGTAGAAATCATTCATATGTTTCATGAATGCCATTGGATGATTGCTATTCCTATTACACCTGCACAACCAACTTTAGTACAGCCAGAGAGAACTTACAGCAGGCTGTTATGAAAATATGTTTGTTGGAAAAATTCTCACACTGCGCAAAATCTGTGGATGGGGATCAAATAACAGGCAGATGTGTGGTTGGTGCAAATAAATCTCAAGCCAGGTCTGGTGGTGTTTGATAAATTGCAAAATCTTATAGCAGCTATGGACCTTGCCGATTTGAAGCACATTCCTTGTCTGGTGCATGTGCTGAATTTAGTTGTGCAGAGCTTCCTTAAAAATTATACAGATATCTCAGAGCTGCTGCTGAAAGTACAGGCAATCTGTGCACATTTTTGGCGTTCTCACCCTGCTGCTGCTCGTCTGTCTGCAGGGGTGCAGAGTACATACAGCAGCTTAAAGGAACAATACTCCCACAGGCAGAGGGCGAAGTACACACAGCGGCTTAAAGGAACATTATTCCCACAGGCAGGTGGTACAGAGTACACGCAGCAGCTTAAAGTAACATTACTCTCACAGGCAGGGGGTGGCTAGTACACACAGCGGCTTAAATGAACAGTACTCCCACAGGAGGGAGGCAGAGTACACACAGTGGCTTAAAGGAACATTACTCCCACAGGCAGGTGGTGGATAGTTGTTGGCTGCGGATTACTCACAATACTCTTCAAGCTTGTGACAGCAGAACTTCTTTATTCAGGAACAATCAGAAACGATATATGATAAGCTTAATAGATTAGGAATAAATCATTTGTGTGTCTCTATCTGTGCAGCCTCTACAGCAGGCTGCTTCTCTCATGCACAGACACAGGAAAACCAAACAGAAACTACAGTCACATGCTCTTCCTGTGTGAGCCTCTGGGAGTTTTTTTTGTTCTAAATTTATACACAGCATACAAATCTAGCAACTAAACACTCATAGACAGGAATGGAGTTGTTGCACTAAACATATTCCAACACCCCCACTCAACAACTACTTATCCTGTTAGTCCCATTGCGGTCCTGAAGTCCAAAAACTTGGTTCTTGATAATGGCTTTGTCATACCATCAGCTGTCATCTTGGCAGACTCGCAATAAACAAACTCGAGTACACCACGTTCCACTAAGTCACATAATTGGTGATGTTTTACATCATTGTGCTTAGCCCTTGCACTAATATTCTCACTGCTGGCAAGTTTAATCCATCCTTGGTTGTCCTCATAGAAAACTGTTGGTTGAGCTAATGGCTTGCCGAAATCTTCCAAAAGTTGTTTCAACCAAATTACTTCTTGACTTGCATAAGTAGCAGACATATATTCTGCTTCTGTAGAAGATAATGCAACTGCCACTTGTTTTCCGCTGGACCAAGAAATTGAATTGTCTTCTAACTTGAACAAGTAACTAGAGATGAGCGACTTTGTCTTATTTAGAGTCGAGTCGGGTTTCGGACCACCCGACTTTCGCAAAAGTAAAGTCGAACGAAATCGGCAGACTATCGGCAAAAGTCGGAGGTCCGACTGAAACACGAAACCCAATTCAAGTCAAAGGGAAAGCAAAGTCGGCAGGGAGTGGAGGACAGTAAACACACTTACAGTGCCCATTTCAATGCCAACGACATCAATTCCTATTACTTAAGGGTATGCCACACTAAACAACATCGCTAACGGGATCGCTAAAAAACGTCACTATTTAGCGATCCCGTTAGCGATGTTGTTGTGTGCGGCATCTGTCAGCGACGAGCTCCCTGCTGAGATCCTGCTGTGATCTCGCTCGTCGCTGACATCGTTCCGGACCCTATTTAGATCGTCGGCGCCCCGCAGGTAAGTATATATCGCTAAGTGTGGCACCTTTTCTTAGCGATTTAGCGGTACTTTTGTACCGCTAAAGTCGTTAAGAAGATCGCTAACGGCGATAGCGTCGTTAACTATATCGCTAAGTTAAGCCGCACTTAGCGATATAGAAACAATCCCGCTAGCGATCGCATTAGTATGCGTCGTTATCGTGATCGCTAGCGGGATTGTTTAGTGTGGCAGTACATTAAAGCTTGGCAACCTTAATTTACTTTATAATAATAGTTATGCATTGAAAACTGGGGGTTATTTGGCTAAAGTTGTGGGGGGCAGGGCTGTCTCCAGGTTTTCGTGGGCCCCAGGCCAAAGAGTGTCAGTGGGCCCCTTTAACACATCCCACAATTCATGATGCTCCGATACGGCAGAAAAATATAGGTATAGTACAATGCCAAATACTTCACTTCTTTCATTACTTAAGTGATATCTATTTTAAATTCTACAATGGCTCAAAAACCGGACAGTAAAGTCCTCCATACAGTATTATGGGCACCACATAGTGCGCCATACAGAATAATGAGCCCTATATATTGCTCCACAAATAATTGGTCCCATATAATGTTCTATACAGTATATGATGAGCTCCACATAATGCTACAGTATATGATGGTCCCCATATAATGTGCCATACAGTATAGGACGGTCCACATAGAGTATAATGAGCTCCACATATTGCTCCTTACACTATAATGAGTCGCATATAAAGCTCCATATAGTATATGATGGGTCCCATATATAGCTCCATACAGAATGGGCTCAATATAATGCTCCATACAGAGTAGGCCACATATGTGCTTCATATTATGCTCCATACCCTATATGCTGCCGCATAAATAATGAACCCCATATGATGCTCTAGTACATGATGGGCCCCATGGATGATGCTGCAGTGTATGATGGGCCTATATAAAGCTCCATATATTATGGGCCCCATATGATGCTCCAGTGTATAATGGGCCCCGTTTATGATGCTCCAGTGTATGATGGGCCCCATTTATAATGCTCCAGTGTATGATGGGCCTATATAATGCTCCATATATAATGGGGCCCATATGATGCTCCAGTGTATGATGGGCCCCATGGATGATGCTTCAGTGTATGTTGGGCCTATATAATGCTCCATATATAATGGGCCCCATATGATGCTCCAGTGTATAATGGGTCACGTATATGATGCTCCAGTGTATGATGGGCCTATACAATGCTACATATATAAAGGGCCCCAAATGGTGCTCCAGTATATGATGGGCCCCATGGATGATGCTCCAGTGTATGATGGGTCCCATTTATAATGCTACAGTGTATGATGGGCCCCATATATAATGCTACAGTATATAATGGGCCCTATCTTTGATGCTCAAGTGTATAATGGGCCCCATTTATAATTCTCCAGTATATAATGTCCCCATATACATTTAAAAAAATGAAATGCCACTATCCGAACTATTTCTTTGATTGATGGGGCAGTCAAGAAAGAGGAACTCATGTGCATTCTGTCGATTGACACAGAAAAGGCTTTCGACAGAGTGCACTGGGATTTTATATTTCAAACGTTACAAGGAATTGGCTTAAAATAAACTATGCTCCGAAGAATTTCTGCTCTGTACTCATCTCCCAGTGCTCAAGTTAAAATTAATGAGCAATTTCAAAATGAATACCCACAAATCGGAGATTCTCAATATCTCAATCCAAGCACATGAGGCGGAGAGGTTGGCAGCTTCATAATAACATAGTAACATAGTTATTAAGGTTGAAGGAAGACTTTAAGTCCATCTAGTTCAACCCATATCCTATCCTAACCTGCCCTAACATGTTGAACCAGAGGAAGGCAAAAAAAAACAAGTGGCAAACAGTAAGCTTTACATTGGGGAAAAAACTTCCTTCCCGACTCCACATACAGCAATCAGACTAGCTCCCTGGATCAACGCAGTATCTAGGAAACTAGTGAATATAGCCTGTAATATTATACTTTTCAAGACTTTTCAGTCCCTTCTTAAATTTTAGTAAGGAATCACTCATTACAACATTAGCCGGCAGAGAGTTCCATAGTCTCACTGCTCTTACAGTAAAGAATCTGCATCTGTGATTATGACTAAACCTTCTTTCCTCCAGACGTAGAGGATGCCCCCTTGTCCCGGTCACAGGTCTAAGAGTAAAAAGATCATTAGAAAGGTCTTTGTACTGTCCCCTCATATATCTATACATTGTAATAAGATCACCCCTAAGCCTTCGTTTATCCAAACTAAATAACCCCAAGTGTAATAACCTGTCTTGTTATTACACTTAAGTGGTGTTCAGATTCTCTTACCTATCTAGAAATAAAAATCACCGCCAAAGTATCTAATCTTTATGAAGTAAACTTTAAGACAGCATTACATAAAGCTGAGTTACACTTAGAAAAATAATAATAAATAACAATCTTTATATAGCGCTAACATATTCCGCAGCGCTTTACAGTTTGCACACATTATCGTCACTGTCCCCGAAGGGGCTCACAATCTAGATTCCCTATCAGTATGTCTTTGGAATGTGTGAGGAAACCGGAGTACCCAGAGGAAACCCACGCAAACACGGGGAGAACATACAAACTCCTTGCAGATGTTGTCCTTGGTGGGATTCGAGAGCTGCAGTGCTAGCCACTGAGCCACCGTGGCATAAGCTACCTTTATCTTGGTTTGGAAGAGTGAGCGCTATTAAAATGGATCTATTACCCTGTCTCCTATATTATTTCCAAACAATCCCCTTGTATTTGCCTGCCTCCTTTTTCTCACGTCTTAGAAAAGCGATTACTCATTTTATTTGGTCACAAAAATGAGCACATATTTCATAGTTTTTGTTAAGTTGATCGAAGCAAGAAGGGGGAATAGGTCTGGCAGATTTTGCTATGTATAGTCAAGCAGCAATTAAGATCTGTTTCATAATAAAAACAACAAAAATTGGGTTACATTAGAAAATGATCTTAATGGACGTGACTCCCATATAGCTATTTGGTCCCCGACGGAAGAACGGGATATACGTTTACCCTTCCTCACCAAAAACATGATATCATTGATCAAAAGAGGGAGTCGGGATCTGGGAATCTCTTCGTCTCCTGGCCCCCTAACTCCTATATATGACAATCCATCCTTTCCTGCAGGATTAAAAAGAGACACTTATCTACATAAAAATAGAGCTTCATGCCCTATAGTCCATGATTATGTTACAAGGACAGGGATGAGGTCTCTCCAGGACATTTTTCGGGACAAGGCGCCGCCAACAGGTACATGGTTCTTTTATGAACAAATAAAGAGTTTTATTATTAAATTAGCCAAACAATCCAATCCATACAGAATATTATCTCCGTTTGAGACTCTTTGTTTATCAACAAACTCTTTAGATCACACTATCTCTTTATTATAAAAAAATTTCCAAGAAGGGCAGACCCCATCGAGAGATTTCCAAGCATTTTTTTCAAAATGGGAGATTGATTTGGGTAGACCTTTATCAGTTAAAGAAAGAACAAAGATTCTCTTACGCATATTCAGGTCATCGCTCTGTTCCACATCACAGGAGAGGAGCTACAAAATCTTGTCGAGGTGGTACAGATCCCCTTCAGATTTAAACTTAATTTATCCAACAACACCGGATACGTGCTGGAGATGCTTAAAAGATAGAGGTTCATTTGTACACATTTGGTGGCACTGCCCACTCATGCAGAAACTGCGGTTAGCATCCTTTGATCTCTGCAACAAGCTGTCTATAACCAAAATTACACCAACAATGGAGGTGGCCTTGCTGTCCTTGTGTAGCTCCTCGATTTCTAGATTTAAGAAAGGTCTTCTTAGACATATTCTCACTGCTACCAGGAACGTGATTACTAGATTTTGGAAACAGGAAAAGGTTCCCTTGCGTTCTGATTTGGTGATGGAACTCAGCGACATATATAGAATGGAACAGCTGATAGGACAACTGAATGGTACCACAGGAAAGGTATAAAACACTTGGGCCCTCTGAGTTAGGTTTAGAGAATCATCGGAATTGGACTCTTGGTTGATAAACCCTTAGATGATGGGTCATATGAGTTTACCTACAGGATGGAGCCACATTTCCTACCCCACTCCTTAAATTCTTCCCCTCTTCTTTTTTTTCTTTTCCCTTCTTTCCCCCTTGTTTCTTCTCTATCTTCTTTTCTTTTGTATATCTTGAGTCTTAGTTTAGGTATCTTCTTTAAAATTGATAAACAAAGTAATACTGATGTTAATTGCCTACATGAGCAAACACCTCAGGCGCTCATCCAACATTTGTTTTATATGTGTGACTTACTGGGGAAAAGTTATAGTTGCTATATAATTTTTTTTTTTGCATGTGATAGTAGTAGAGGTATGTTCTTTTCTCTTCCTGTTATTAATTAATGATTAATTATGTTATTATTAATGATTGATGTGTATATATACCTAAATAAACTTGATTTACATAAGAAAATTAAATACCTCTCCTGGCTTGGCACTGCTCTCCTCTGTCCTCCTCAGCATCGCCATCTTCCAGCTCTCTGCACTGTGACTGTTCAGGCAGAGGGTGCACAGACGTGACGTCACTGTCAGGAAACGCGGAAGATGTCACAGCGGTGGAGCAGGGAGAGGTAAGCATTGCAAGTGCTGGGGCCCTGAGCAAGCAGGGGGGCCCACTCATAGGTGCCGGCACTGGCACAGGGCCCCTCATGGTACAAAGGTGTCTCTGATGGCGAGTTGGTCCCCCCACCTGCTCAGGCCCCAGCACTTGCCCGGGTGCGCCAGGAGCTGACGCAGGCCCTGGGGGGTGGCACAGCCCAGTTAGAGAGGTGAAAAAATGCCATATGTTGAGGTGTAGGCTGGACATTCAGCAGCTGCAAATGAAGGAATTGAAGAAGTTAAAGGAAAAGGAGGACAGGAGGACAAAGCGAGCCATTTTGCTGGCAACCTATGTGTCATCAGGGGAAGGTGGTACAAAATCCTTTGAAACCCAGGCATGGTTCATTTTAATGAAGGTGAGCTCAGCAACATTTTTGGTCTACAGCCGGGTACTTCTTTCTGTCAGGATTGATCCAGCAGCACTGAAGACTCTTTCTTATAGCACACTACCAGCAGGGCAAGCAGGCTCCTGTTAGGCATATTGTGCCAATTTGGGCCAGGTGTCCAGTTTACAGGCCCAGTAGTCAAAGGGGAATGAACTGTGAGGGAGAACATCGATAGGGGAGGAGAGGTAATTTTGAACCATAGTTAACAACAGCTGTCTCCTGTCTGTTGCAATCGATTAAGTATTAAAAGTCGTGTGAGCGGTACTCGAGAAATCAGTCCACAACATGGTCATGAAACCCGTCTCCAACGACACTTCGGCTGTGTGCACCACAAACACCTCTTCCATGTTGCCCAGTGCGGCTCGTGGTAGAACCTGCACCACTGCTGTGTGCTGGGAATGCCTCTAACAAACAGTTTACCAGAGCTGCTTGTTTGTTCACCAATATTAGCTCTAGGTTCTCCTGTGGCATGATGTTCTGTAATTTGCCATTATAGCGTGGATCGAGAATGCTGGCCAACCATTAGTCGTCATCCTTCATCATTTTGGCAATGCGGGGGTCCCTTGTTAGGATACGCAAGACATAATCACACATGTGGGCCAATGTTCCAGGTGTCAATGATGCACTGCCAGTGGTGGGTGAAGGAGCACTTTCTGCCAAATCCACATCCCTCCAGTCACGTACAAGCCCTGTACCTCACTTAGTCAAGCCAACATTTTCTCTTGCCCCCTGAGAAGCATCCTCCTCCCCAAAATTATCATCCCCCTCATCCTCCTCCATTTCCTCTTCTTCCTCCACCTCGTCCAGGACAGTTCCCTGAGCAGACAATGGCTGAATGTCATCAAGGCTTTCCTCCTCCTCCTCCTCTTCCTCCTCCGCTGCAGACGCCTGATCCTTAATGTGCGTCAAAGTTTGCATGAGCAGACACATAAGTGGGATGCTCATGCTTATGATGGCATTGTCTGTGCATACCAGCCGTGTGCATTCCTCAAAACACTGAAGGACTTTACAGAGGTCTTTCAGCTTTGACCACTGCACACCCGACAACTCGATGTCTGCCCTCAAACTGCCTGCCCGTGTATCCTCCCACAAATGCATTACAGCTTGCCTCTGTTCGCTCAGCCTCTCAACCATGTGCATGGTGGAGTTCCAACTTGTTGCAACATCTATGATAAGGCAATGCTTGGGGAGGTGGAGCGATCGCTTCAACCTCTGCATACGACTGGAGTCTACAGGCAAGCGATGGGTGTGCGAGCACAGTCTTCACACCTTATGGAGCAGTGCTGTTAACTTCGGATAATTATTTAGGAAGCACTGCACCACCAGGTTCAAGGTGTGAGCCAGGCAAGGTATGTGTCTGAGTTTTGCCAGGGCCAGCCACAAAATTACGGCCGTTATCACTGACTACCTTGCCTGGCTCAAGATGTAGACTGCCCAGCCATGACTCAGTTTCTCGCTGCAAGTAGTCGGCCAGTACCTCTGCGGTGTGTCTGTTGTCGAAGTGATGACTGGGTAGGTCATTGCGTGGGACAGCGTAGGCCATGAGCACTCGGAACGCTGCGCTTTCAACCAAACGGAAGGGCATCATCTCTAATGAGTTCAGTTTGGCAATGTAGGCGTTTAAAGCCATTAATCATTTTCTACAGACGAGAGCGATTGAATGCCGAAGGCATAATATGTTCATTGAAAAACTTCTGTTTTTTTGCCTTACCCACAACTATTTCCTCTTCGATGGAAAATACTTCCACCAGCTCAGGGGTACTGCGATGGGGAGCTCCTGTGCCCCCACGTATGCTAACATCTTCCTGGGCTGGTGGGAGGAAACCCTAATTTTTGGTGAAACAAATATATTGGCCTCTGGGCCAGATATATCGATGACATCTTGATTTTTTGGTCTGGCCCAGAGGCTGAGTTCCGCCACTTTGTTGAGACAATCAATATCAATGATGTGGGGCTTAGATTTATGTCAGAACATCATGATAGAAGTATAAACTTTTTGGACTAGACCATTTCTAAGGAACTAGATGGCAGTATTAAAACCTGCACGTATCGTAAGCCTACTTCTACCAATAACCTCCTGAGGTGGACGAGTCATCATCCTGCCCCCTTGAGGAGGGAGATACCAAAGGGCAGTTCCTGCGTATTAGAAGGAACTGCTCAGACTTGGGTACCTTTAGGAGACAAGCCAGTGACCTGTATGACAGATTTAGAGCTAGGGATTATCCTTGTGAAGTTCTAGATGGGCCAATGAATGAAGCACTTTTTGCTGATAGACAACCCCTCCTTAGGAAAAGAGACACTAGGGATCAGAACAATGAGATGGTGAGGTTGATTGGAACCTATGATGGACAATCTGACCAAGTGTACCGTATTCTCAAGAAGCATTGGGGGTATTGTTAGCGGATCCCAACCTTAAAAAATTTGTGGCCCCTCACCCTAGCGTCACGTACAGAAGAGGGAGGTCTATTGGTGATAATTTGGTCCATAGTCTGTATCAGAGGCCTAAAGGGCCAGGCACTTGGCTGGATAGGAAGCCACTTGGTTTTTTCAGATGAGGGAACTGCTCAAAATATGAGTTTATGTCCCAAGGGAAAACGTTTAATAGTTCAGCCAATGGGAGAATGTACATGATTAGAGACTTTGGAAATTGTAAAACCATGGGTTTGGTGTATAAAGCCACCTGCACTTGCCCGATGGATTACATTGGAAAAACCATCAGGGAACTGAGGGTGAGGGTGTGTGAGCATCTGTGTGATATCAGAAATAAACGAGATACACCTATAGCCCACCATATGAATGAAGTACATAATGGTTGCATTAAAGAAATTACGATTAAAATATGGGTCACATTTTTTATTAAATTGTGTCTAAATCGGGGGCGCCACAGGGAATCTTAGTATTTATGATCCCTGCTGGGACGTAAAACCGAATTTTAAGATCGTGAAATCAGAGACTCTGTGCATCATGTGAGGGGTCACATGACCCAAGCGCTTCCTGTATGCCGTTATGCTGGCGGTTTAACGCACAGTGCTAGCAATGGGACGCACGCCTGTGTATCACGTGACGGGTCACATGACCCAAGCGCTTCCTGTATGCCGTTATGCTGGCGGTGGAATGCACAGCACTAGCAATGGGACGCACGCCGGGATGGAGCAGCAGGTGAGAGAGGGACTAATTAATATTCTTGACCCGGGAGTGTTACTGCCGACCACGGAGTGGGCAGGGTCTATCAGGACGCTGTAATTAGATGGGGGTTATTTAAATCCCCCTCTTCCTGACCGCCGGCTATGCCAAGCATCATGGTATCCGGCATCCACGCTATCTTTTCCTCCTGATGAACCGTGATGACGGGGAAACGCGTCGGGATAACTCATGCTAAGTCTCACCTTCTTATCTATTTCATGCTGTTGCATTTCATTAACATTGTAGCCTTGTGAGGCTCCATTCAATGGTCTGTGGAGCTGAGGAATCATAATCTAGCCCTGGATACCTATGTATTATTATACCATACTATATGGATATCATCCTAATTAGTTTTGCATGTTATATTTTGTTTTTGATGTGAGATTTACCTTTGTTTTTGTTTTAGCTGTCAGACCTATATGCTGAGATAATATAAGTAGAATATAAGGATCTATCCGTTTCATTACTCCCCTCCACTATATTGTTTTCCCACCTATATTGATAGGGTATTATCAGGGAAGGGAGGGAAAGTCCACGTTGAGTGGGGGCGCCAAAAAATTGTTTCTTAGGGTGCCAACCTCCACAGCAAGGAAGGGTGAGATTAGGCATATAGTAGGGTCTTGACAGGAAGGATTGGTCTAAATATCATATACCTATTTTTTCTGGTTTATCAATTTTAAAACCATATACACTGGGTTTGGTGTTTTTTAATAATAGACAGAATAAAATTTAGAATTTTTAAGGGAGATTTATGTGCACTATATGTCACCTCGTTGCCCACAGTGTACATCCTTGTTCATTGGCTGAGAAAAAGCACCTGCAAGCATTATGGGAAAACCGACTTTGGCGCTCCACTCGGCAAAACTCGACTTTAGCGAAAGTCGGTGACTTATGAATCTGACCGACCTGTTTCATTCAACTCTACAAGTAACCACTTGTTGATTTCTGATCACTTGAACCTCCAGCCCCATCTGCATTCACATAACCTCTGAGATTGAGATCTCCTGATGCAGATATCTTAAGATTTAGCCTTTAAGTTTCTTTAAGATATTGAAGAATTCTCTTAATTGCATTCCAGTCTCTTTGGCGTGGATTGCTTACACATCGGCAGAGAATCCCGAATGTGGCTGTGATATCTCATTGCTGGGTAGCAGATCTTCTTATCTTTTCAACTTTAAGTAGGATGGGTCAATTGGTGTTGACGCACCTTTGGCTTCTGACATTACAAACTGGTTTAGGATTGCGGAAATTTTAGAACTTTGGTTGAGAAGAAAACTCCCATCTTCCTGTCTCTGGATTTGGATTCCCAAATAATATGTCACATTTCCAAGGTCCTTAGTCTCAAAGTGCTGGTTGAGAATTCCACCTAGCTTTGCAATTTCTTTTTTATCTTGATGAGACATAATTACATCATCTTCATATAGCACAACATACATCCACTCCTTCACTATATTTTTCATATACAAACATGGATCAGCTTGAGATCTTTTAAATCCTTCATCCATCAAAACTTTGTTCATTTTCGAGTTCCAAGCTCTTGCTTACTGCTTAAGTCCATAGAGAAAGTTTTGCATTTTACAAACAAGGTGCTCTTCACCCTTTTTTAATATATCCCTCAGTTTGGCTCATGTACAACTCTTATTCAATGTCACCATGTTGGAAGGCTGTTTTGATGTCAAAATGTCTCACTGTCATCTGTTGAACTGCAGCTACGGACATTAAAGTTCTGAATGTGGTTTGCTTCACAACTGGAGAAAATGTAGCATTATAATCTGCACCATACTTTTGTGAGTACCCTTTTGCGACTAATCTTGCCTTAAACATTTGTTTTTGAAGACCCACTTACATCCGATAGCTCTTTTTCCTTGTGGTAGCTCAGTAAGCTCTCATGTCTAGAGTTGGTGAAGGGACTCCATCTCTTCATTAGCAGCATTTATCTACTTCTGCTTCTCATGAACAGGCAGTTTTTGCATCTCTTGTCATGACTGTGGCTCTGGTTCAGGAAGTGTTCTGACCATATACAAAAGGCGTCTAGCTGGGATACCTTTGTTTGGATTTTCTGTTTTTCTTTGGAAACATACATAAACGTATTGCTTCCAAATATCCTGAAGTGCTTCAGGTTAGGCTTCTCACAGCTCCATAGCTCATATGGAGTTTTGTTTCTGGCTTTACCTGGCACTCTGTTTTGAAGACAGCAAGCTGTCTTGATGGCTTCTGCACAATACATTGTAGGTAGATTTGCATCAAACAACATACATCTTTCACTTTCACAGAGAGTATGGTTCTTTCTCCCTGCAATGCCATTTTGTTCTGGGTTATATGGAATGGTAGTCGGGAACACGATTCCATTCTTTTTCAAAATGGTTTGCACCTTACTACTTGTATATTCAGTTCCATTATCTGCACGCAGGGCTTTTGGCATTCTTCCAAATTTGTTAAACACTACAGTAAGACATTCTTCAAGCTTCTGTGGAACTTCATCCTTAGTGTGAAGCAGGTAGGCAACTGTATATCTGGAGTAGTCATCAATAAATGAAAGAAAATATCTCTTCTAGGAGTTTGAACATTCATTGGATCACATACATCTGTATGTATCAGATCCAGAGGCTGTGCAGATCTAGTGATGCTTATTTTAGGAAAGGGTTTTCTGGACATTTTCACTTTAAGACAGCTAGTGCACTTCATCATTTGACTACACTGGTTGATTTCAATATCATTTGCAAGTTGAGCTAGCTTTCTCACTGCTTCTGGGTCTCTGTGCCCAAGATGTCTGTGCCATACATGGATACAGTTCTTATGCAGATCTTGTCTAGCACTGTACACTATTTCTTTGCATTTTAGCTGTTAAAGTTCATCTTGGATTTTTTCTACTGCAAGAGTGTGACCCTTCTTTGAGATGATTCAGCTGTTATCTCTAAAAGTAACTATATTCCCCTTTTGCGTGAGCTTCTGTACTGACAGAAGATTGCTTTCAAGGCAGGGAACATAGAGAACATCCTTTATTGGGATCTATCTGCTTTGTGCTGAGAAAACTGGACAGTGGAGGTAGCTATCTCCTACTCCTTCTGAAGTCATATAGTGACCATTAGCTAAGATGACCTTTTCTGACTTGCTTTCATTAAGGTCAGTGTAGAAATACTTGATATTTGTCATATGACTGCATGCACCAGAATCTGTACACCATATATGCTTTGCAGATGGGCCTGTACTGGCATTAAATGCAGCTTCAACACATGCAGAATCTTCCTTTATAGCTGTTTTAAACCTTTGATGACTGTTCTGCTTTTTAAACTGACTCATTCTTGCTTTCCAAATTCTGCAGTCTGCTTTAAGGTGGCCGGGCTTTTTACAGACAAAACATTCACGAGTTTCTCTTAGATTGCTCTTATATTTAAGGAACCTGTGTCTTTAATGCTGTTTCTGCTCTGCTGCTTACATGCTGCATTTTTCTCTTGAATTCATCCAGAAGTTTGCCTTTAACATACTCTAGTGTCAGCTCATCATCTTGTCGTGCTCTCTGGAAGACCACTTAACAGAAGTGCAGCAACATGAAAATCTTTAATTTCTTCTCCAATACCACAGAGATGCTCAACAATTTCTAGGGTGTTTCTTATATAGTCCTGCATATTCTGTCCATCACTTAGTTTACACTGACACAGCTTTCTCATGAGATAAAGCTTATTGCTGAGATTTGATCTTTCATGCACTTTCTGTAACTTATCCCACATCTCTTTTTCAGCTGCACACTTCTATATGTGCACAATCTGATTATCATCTACACTGAGGGAGATCGTGCTTTGTGCTTTCTGATCCTTCTCTAGCCAGTCTACTGGTAATGAATGAGGCACTTGTTCCTGAGTAAATTTCCATGTACCTTTTCGTATGAGCAGCATCTTCACCTTGAATTTCCAGGACTGCTAGTTCTGGTTAGTGAGGTTTTACACTAATAACTTGACAGGATTGCTGCTAGTGGTCATCTTCTCTGTTGCTCTGTGCTTCTTTTGCTTTGGGCTTCTGTTGCTCTGTTACTCTGGGGTTCTGTGTCACTCTGGGCCCATAACTTGTTGAGAGTGGATTACTCACGATACTCTCCAAGCGTGGGATAGCATAACTTGCTGATTCAGAAACAATCAGTAACAATATATGATAAGCATAATAGATAAGGAAAAAATCATTTGTGTGTCTCTATCTGTGCAGCATCTACAGCAGGCTGCTTCTCTCATACACAGACACAGGAAAAACAAACAGAAACTACAGTCACATGCTCTTCCTGTGTGAGCCTCTGGGAGTTTGTTTTGTTCTAACTTTATACATGCATGCAAATCTAGCAACTAAACACTCATAGACAGGAATGGAGTTGTTGCACCAAACATATTCCAACAATAGTACACCCAGCGACTTAAATGAACAGTACTCCCGCAGGTGGGAGGCAGAGTATACACAGTGGTTTAAAGGAACATGGCTCCCACAGGTGTAGAGTACAAACAGCAGCTTAAAGGAATAGTACCCCCACACGCAGGGGTGTAGAGTACACGAAGCAGCTTAAAAGAACAATACTGCCACAGGCGGAGGGTGCAGAATACACACAGTGGCTTTTAGCACAGCACTCTTTCAGACAGGTTTGCAGAGTATACACAACGGCTTTTAGCACAGTACTTCAAAAGATACGGGTTGCAGAGAAAACAGCCATTTTTGCTCCAGAGTGCTCAGTTAGAATCCATCCGTCACTTCAGCTGCATCATATCCCTACACTAATAAGAGCAGAATGGCAGCAGAACTTGTGATCCGGCCTTTATATAGTTCAAGTCTTGTGGTGCGCCGGCCAATCACAGCTGTTCCACTGAGAGGAAGCATAAGGGTTGAGCTTGTTCTGTAACTAACCTGTGCTAACCCGACACACAGATGCAACAGATGCTAAGCCAAATGTCTAGTTACCCCTGTACGAACACTACTAAATTGGTGCCTGACTGGTACCCTGAGCATGTATCCGACAAGAGACTCAGGTGCAGAGCCAAGGGCACGAAACCACATAAGTGTTTTACCAAACTGCCAACATGTACTGTCTTTGAGCATAGACAAATACTAGAAAACATGCAGTGGTAGAGTACCCACCCACACACACCAAACATAAATGACTAGCATGCCCGATGGCGCCGCTGAGAGCCTTTTATATGCTAAGCTCCACCACAAACACTTACGCCCAGTCGATCGGGGCATCGCCCCCGGGTCAATCCGGAGCTGCCACATCACCAGGGCAGCTAATGTGCGACCACCAATGGGAAGACGCCACATCACGGACATGCTCAGTAAGATGATCTCTGCACTTAAACTCCAGAGCACAAGGCTGCATCTGTATATCACTGGTTACCAAAGACTTGGCTGGTGAGCCACGAGCCTGAGCAAGATGCTGGGACCAATGTCTGTGCTGAGCAGCAACTGCAGCAGCCGGACCTGAATAGGGGACCACAGCATCAAATAACGCTTGGGATCTTTTCTGCACAGTGGGAGAATCCTGATGCCTAACACATGATGGCTTATTAAACCAGCCATCATGTGTAATGAAAAATGTGGGCTTGGCTTGCGAGCCCACATCAAAAGCACGGACCCAACATATGACATAAGATTATGTCATAAGTTGTGAGGGGGTTAAAGAGGATCTGTAACAAGGTCAAAAGTGGCCAGTTTTCGTTCTGTTTTTATTCCGGATTCTCCATTGAGTATACCATTTTTATCTATTTAAAATCTGCCATATGATTCCAAAGATATGAGCGTTTTTATTTATTGTGCCCAATGAGCTAATTTTATGGTCTTTACCATGGGGGCATTGGTCTCAGGGTAATTATGCAGTGCAATCTAAATGCATGTCCCCAGAGAATTGTTTGAGCAACACCTCTTTATAAAGACCAAGAAACTAGCATATTGGGCACACTCAATAACAATATGGTATGGCATATTTGAAAAAAGAAGAAAATGAATGCTCCAAATACTCCAAATACTCAGGGGAGCAGTAGGAATAAAATAAGAACAATAGCTGGTCACTCTTGATGTGGTGACAGGACCTCTTTGAGTATTTGCACTTGACCTATAAGGCACATAGATGAATCTAAAAATACAGTGATTTTTTTTTTCTAAATATACTGACTATATTCGTTCTCAGAGCTGATTAAACTTTGATTATTAATTGTTTTACATGGGGTATGATAATTGGTAATTTTGTCGCTTGTTCTACTGAATATTTTGATGTTAAATTTTTTTTAGATTCAGCTTGTTGTACAATATGTTAAAGGGAATCTGTCACCCCAAAAATGCCCTATCAAATAAAGATATGGCTAAATAGAGCGTCCCATTACTAAGCTAACGGTGGGTATCATATATCATGATACCCCCGTTTTCATAGCAAAATACCTTTTTAAAGTTGGTGATTGAACGTGTCAATCACTGCAGTCAGGTCAGGAGTGCGGCGGTTTTCATGTGCTCCCCCGCCCCCGCTCCTCGTCTTCTCTTTCGTATCGCCGTCTGTGAATACCACAGACGGCGTTCGTTTCCCGCAATTGCGCAATTCAAAATTATGTCGGAGCATGCGCAGTATGCTTTGCCCAACAGTGGGCAAAGCATAAAATTACTACAGCGCATGCGCTAGTATTTCCTTGCCCCGGAAAATCCTGCTTGCCTTAGACGACTTCCGGGGCAAGGAAATACTAGCGCATGCGCTGTAGTAGTTTTATGCTTTGCCCACTGCTGGGCAAAGCATACTGCGCATGCGCCGGCATAATTTTGAATTGCGCAATTGCGGGAAACGAAAGCCGTCTGTGGTATTCACAGACGGTGATACGAAAGAGATGACGAGGAGCGGGGGCGGGGGAGGACATGAAGACCGCCGCCCTCCTGACCTGACTGCAGTGATTGACACGTTCAATCACCAACTTTACAAAGGTATTTTGCTATGAAAACGGGGGTATCATGATATATGATACCCACCGTTAGCTTAGTTATGGGCTGCTCTATTCAGCCATATCCTTACTTGATATGGCATTTTTGGGGTGACAGATTCCCTTTAAAAGAGCAAAACATTGTAATAAATAAATATGCATTTATATGCAACATGCAGAGTGCAAGAAAAAACAGCAAGGTGAATTCTATTAAACATTTGTTGCTATGACAGCTATTTTGCTTTCTGGTTATATAACTATGCTTTTCTATTTCTTTATATTAAAAGTCTTTTCTACCTGGACAAAAAAGAAGGTTGCAATCTTTTGATTTGCTATAAAAAAAGTTTAATAATTAGGAATTTCTTTTGCAATATAAGATTTTTTCTTACTGTTTTCTTACTCTGTATATTTACTATATTCTACAGTTTGGACTTTTGCTGCTCAATATTGGCATGATATACATATGTACTATATGGTGTCTTGAAACGTTTAATAACTTTGCGGCTATTGACTATGAATTAATTTTTTTAGTGATATTTGTTAGATTTATTTCATACTACCTATGTTCATGCACTAAGAACTTTACACTCTAGGTATTTACACTACTAAATTCCTTTGCACTTTCTTTTATCTGATTTATAATACCACTAATAGGACTAAAGGTTTCACTCATGTCTGAGTATAGAAAAGACTGAGTGTTAAGTGAAAAAAATGCATTGCACTCACACCAATGTTGTTCAATCAGGCAGTGCAAGTTTTTCCTTATCTAGAATTAGGATAAGGATAAAATCACAGCATGTTGCATATGACAGGGTGAAATGGCTGAGACTCGCCAATATAAGTCAATGGGTGCAAGAGAAGCACATGGACCATTGGATTCATGCCATCCACTTTTTTACACAAAAATCTCAAAGAAAAAAATATATATATAAAGCTATAGATAGATGAGAAAGAGATAATAGATAGATAGAATAGATATATAGAATAGATAGGTATCCTGCAGATATATAAGGTCATAACCCCCTTACATATTATAAAATTGCACCTTTTAAAGGATGTTTAGCTGGGCTAAACCTAATAAATAATTTAAGAAAATATTACATAGGGTCCCCTCTATTTTTAATAACCAGCAGAGATAAAGAAGACAGCTGCAGGCTGATATTATCAGGCGGGGAAGGTCCATGGTTATTGGGCCCTTCCCAGCCTAAAAATAGCATTTCACAGCCGCTCTAGAAGTGGCGAATCATATTAGAAGTGTTAATTCTGGTGCTTCACCTTGGTTCTTCTTGATTGCTCTGGTGCAGTAGCAATTGGGGTAATGGTAGTTGAGCTTGATGTCAATTATGAATTGTCAAAAGGGAAAGATTTGGGAAGTGTTTTTCTAAAATAATATATTTTTGTGTGTGTTTTTTGGTTTTTAGTTACTGAGAGGCACCTCTCCATTACTAACACCAAGGCTTGATGTCAGCTCTGTATTTGGAAAATTCACAGCTTACATCAACCCCAAGCCCAGAGGGCAGCATGACCTGGCGACTCTAATGAGCAGTATAATTACTGACGTTGCCGCTGTTCACACCCACCGGGGCTCGCTGAACGCAACGGGAGTGGGGAGTGGCTCCAGCTAAATGCCTATGAAGACTCAGAATGACTCCTTAGACTTTTAACAACAATTTGGGAAACATCATGTGAAGCACTGGACTACATCGGACCTGTGTGGGTCACTTTTTTTTCTAATAAATTGTTGAATCAGGGACAGTGTCTTGTTTTTTTGTCTCGTATGTTTTTCCGGAATTCATTTGTGGACTACGTCAGATTTGGTGTACTACTTTAGATTCTCTGGATTACAGCAGATCTGCGTAGATTGTATTGGTTTTTAGTGAATTGGTGAATCGGGGAAAGTGTTTGTTCAAATAAAGTATTTTTTGTGTGTGTTTTTATTTTTGATTACTTGGTTCATAGTGGGGTGTCTGATAGATGTCAGCTGTGATTTTTGACAATAACTTAACACATCAGGATGTATGTAAAAAGGATGGTATAGGAACAGGAGTTGCTATCTGCATCAGAAGTCAACTGTAATTTACAGCTATGCCCATGTTGCATCGACTGGGATTGGAGCAAGCTATAAGCCCATTAATTTAACTCTTCATGTGCAGTGATTATTAATGACTACAGTACTTAAGGAGTTTGACACAGGGAAAAGTCTCCCTCTATCAGCCTACTGGCGACTTTGCAATGCAACCGAAGAGTGCAGATGGGTTTCTGACCATAGCAATGACCTCCCAATGAGACATATTCTACAGCTTATAAGCTCAATTTAGAGGCAAATCTAGTCAGCTGCCTGCCTATTAGTATAAGGCCATGTTGGCCTATTCAGTATTTGGTCAGCATTTTATATTAGTATTTGTTCACCAAAACCAGGAGAGGGTGAACAATGCACAAGTGGTGATGTTATACTATACTTTTCCTCTTATTGTCCCATTCCTGATTTTTACTTACAAACTGTGATGTAAAATACTGTCCAAATACTGAACCTGTGCATGTTGACTAACACTGAGAGCCTTGGAAATGCACTATACTAAATAAAGGGAACATGATGACTCAGTTGTTAGTACTGTTGCTTTGTAGCGCTGGGGTCATGTGTTCAAATATCACAAAGGACATCATCTGCAAAAAGTTTCTGTTTTCCCTTGTTTATGATGGTTTTTTGCCTCATTCCAAAGATAAACAATTGTGCATTTTTGATTGTGAGCCCCAATGGGGACAGTGATGATAATGTTTTTGGAAATGAATAATAATAAACAGTGCATTATTTAACCCCTTAGTGATCAAGCCAATTTTTTTTACCTTAATGACCAAGCCAATTTTTACAATTCTGACCACTGTAATTTTATGAGGTTATAGCTCTGGAACGATTCAATGGATTCCACTTATTATGAGAATGTTTTTTCGAAACATATAATACTTCAAGTAGTGGTAATATTTCTTCGATATGACTTGCGTTTATTTATAAAAAAAATAAAAATTTGCATAAATGTAGCAATTTTCAAAATTTTAATTTTTGCGCCCTTAAATCAGAGAGTCATGTCACACAAAATAGTTAATAAACAACATTTCTCACATGTCAACTTTACATCCGAACAATTTTGTAAACATAATTTTTTTTTGTTAGGATGTTATAAGTGTTAAAAGTTGACCAGTGATTTCTCACTTTTCCAACAAAATTTACAAAACCATTTTGTTAGGGACCACCTCACATTTAAAGTGAGTTTGGAGGGTTAATGTGACAGAAAATACCCAAAAGTGACACCATTCTAAAAACTGCACCCCTCAAGGTGCTCAAAACCATAATCAAGAAGTTTATTAACCCTTCATATGCTTAACAAGAACTAAAGCAATGTCAAAGGAAAAAATTAGCATATTTTTTCACAAAAAAATACTTTAGATCCAAAAATTTTTATTTTCACAAGGGTATTAGGATAAAATGAATCACAAAATGTGTTGTGCAATTTCTCCTGAGTTTGGTGATACACTATATGTGGGAGAAAGCCACTATTTGGGCGCATGGCAGGGCTCAGAATGGAGGTAGCACTGTTTGACTTTTAGAATGCAAAATTGGCTGGAATTAATGGCGGGCGCCATGTCAAGTTTGGAGGCTCCCTGAAATACCTAAACAGTGGAAACCCCCAATTCTAACTCCAACACTAACACAGCCCTAACCCCAACCCTAACCCCAACCCACTCTTAACCCTAATCCCAACTCTAACCGTAATCCCAACCCTAACCACAACCATAAATCTAACCCCAACACCACAATCATAACCTTAGCACAACCCTAAACCCAACCCTAGCCCCAGCTATAACTCTAACCTTAACTCTTACCCTGGCACTAATCTTAACTCCAGCTCTAACCCTAACCCAACCCTATCCCTAGCTCTTACCCAAACTCTAACCTCAGTCCTAACCCAAGTCCTATCCCCCAACCCTAACTGCAAAGAAGGGAAAAAAATACATTTTTTTATTTTATTATTTTTACCTAACTAAGGGGGTGATAAAGGGGGTTTGAGTTACTTTTTTTTTTTGCTTTGATCACTGTCAGATCTTGGTGTGTGCATTTCTCATGTTCCGGCCATTTTCTGTCAGGAAGAAGACGTGGAGGGCTGGAGGACGGAGAAGGAGGGTCAGAAGATGGCGGAGGTACAGGGGTGGCTCAGGGGACACCATTTCTCTCCCCTCTGGTATGCTAGATCATATAAGAGGAGAGAGAAATTGATGGAAAATCAGACTTTTTTTTCTTTTTGCTATCACCATTATTAGGTGAATAATGGCAAATTTTGAAATAAAAAAATCAACACATTTAAAATTGTCTCATGCATTTTCCAAAAACAATGTTAGACTATGTCTCATTGTGCAAGCAACAAGCCCTCATGAGCCTCCATTGACAGAAAAGTGTAAAAGTTATGGGTCTCAAAATAAATGTTTTTCTTTCAATGGGATTTTCTTTCGTAAAAGTAATAAAGCATAAAAAATTTAACTTGAGTATCAACTTAGTTGCATCAACCCACATGATAAAAAAAGTGAAAGATGCATACATCAAGTCTGATGTAAAGAAAAAATGTAAAATTGAATTGATTGACAAAAAAACCCGAGACAAAGTAAATAATAAAAAGACTTTAAAAATGTTAATACGTGCACAAGCAAGACAGAGTTAGGTTATAGTAAGCCAATCATACCCAAACTTCTTACTTATATCAATATAGATAGACAAATGTGCAAAGCGGTTCCAAGGATTATAAAATATTACATAATAGCTACAACATGTCTTAACATAATACATTATAAATGCCATAAGATACACATGTTTTCTGCCCTAAAAGTGAAAATAAGAAATAAGTTGAATCAATAAAATGCCAGTGCAAAAAGACATGTAAATAATGAGAGTGGAAATGTAGGCAAGAGGCACTTGTAGCAGCATACATAATGACAAAATAGTTTAAAAATATAAAAGTGTAGCAAGTAAACAAGGTAAATAGATCCAAACTGGAAATATGATAATAACCTGGATGAGATGCAGTGAAGCAGTAAGAGGGAAAAAGACCCCATATAATAAAATCTACATGTTAATTATAATGTAGTGTAAATTTCAGAAAAATACAATTAAAAACATTGAAAATGTATTGTTTTTCTTCATCTGTTACACTGAAACAAGAGCTAAAAAATTTAATAAAGAGCTGTACATTGGCATGTAAAAGTTTGTGCACCCCCGGTCAAAATTACTGTTATTGTGAACAGCTAAGTAAGTTGAAGCTGAAATGATCTCTAAAATGCCTAAAGTTAACCCCTTAGTGACAGAGCCATTTTGCAGCTTAATGA
>VIAB01016381.1:28029-40970 GCA_009801035.1 Oophaga pumilio
CCTCTATAGGAGTTCCGACAATAGAACTTCCATAGAAGCGCCCCTTGTTTTTGTTTTTTTCTCCTCCTTAGTATGGGGTGAATTGAATAATTATCTTTTTGATATTATTATGGTTATTATAATGTTATGGATAAGAAATTACATAATCCGGAAGAAAAAACCTTCACCGATGATACGTCCCCACTTTTGCGTTACCAATTAATTCATTAGCAAGAAAGGTAAAATAGATTGAAATGACTTTATTTGTATCAATGCACAAGTCCCTAACAGCATACCATTAAAAACATATTAATGTACCAAAACATATACAGTATGTACATTCTTAAAGGGATTCTATTCATTTGTTAAACTTTTTTGTTAATATAAACTACAGTTACTTTACATTAGTGCATGTGTCCGTCCTTGAAAGCTGTAGAATTCTGCTAATTCTCGAAATGGGATGATATTTTTGCATAGTGTATTCAGTTCAATGCTCGACGCTGTCTGTGAATCACAATAACTATGAAAATTATATCACCTGCTCGTATGTTATGTTTTATGCTCTTTTTTTTGTGCAAAGTCATTTAAAAGCTTCAAGCTGTGCTGCACCTTTAAGGAGAATGTTATAGCATAAAGTTTTTCAGAGATTTTTGTAAATGATTCAGAGAAAACAGCCTGTAGAAAAGCCCATGAAGAGGAAATAAATGCAGGATAGAAGCTGTGCTCCTATAAGAGCTAATGGAGATACTGGATGCACACATCCAGCCTATATTACTAGGAAAGACAATCCCACAAGAGAGAAATCGGAAACTTGAATCCGGCTGCAAACTGCATATCGGGGGGCTGAAAATGAATGAAGGAATTAACATTTATGACTGAAACTTAGTGCAATTGTATCAACTAAAGGTAACCACAAACTGTAACCTTAAAGTCACTATACGGTATGCCCTAATAAACTCATAGACAATGATACTATACTGCAAAACTAGACAAAATATTGCTGTAGTATTCACCTGACTCAAAGTACATAAATAATACTAATACAGAGTATGTAAATAATAATACCAAACAGTGCAAAAGTAATACCGTCATACGAAAACCAAGTAACACTATCATTTAGTACCCAAATACCACTGATGTAAGCAAGGATATACATATGTACAATATGTATGCCTGCTAGCACACTTATGGGACAGTGGGATACATGGCAGCTACGACCACTCAGTGGCAGCGTAAAAACGTAAAAAATGGCCTATAATTTTTAATAAAATCAGTTATAATGCGAATTACTGATAAACTGTACCCCCTTTTTATTGACATGAGATAGACATATTTGTAAAAGTAAAACTGGTAAGTAACCAGTAAAATATGAAAAATAGCAAAAACTCCTTTTTCTAGCAAAAAATGTAATACACGTCATCAACCAATCAAATGAATGTGTGAGCATTTGATTCATGACCAGGTCAAAAGTCATCTGAAATTACAAGCAGATCAATATATAATGGAAAGATTTATATTTCTATTTTTTATGTGTACTCCTGTTTTTTTAATTAAAAATACGTAGGCAACTGCTGACTACATCTGCAATAGGTGTATATGAACTTATTTCTCTGCTGTTCAACAAAAGGTCTATCTAAAGCATAAAACCTAATCCTTAAGCTCGCCTGATTCTGCCACTCTTTTTCGTTTTGCAATGCGTCGCTCCATTGCAGAGATATTCACATTTATTGACTTTGGAGCGCAGAATGTGAAATCTCTGCTTGCAGCCCAAATGGTGGTTTCTTCAGAGTCTTCTCTGGGGGGGACATGTCTTTCAACCAACTTCCTAGACTCTGCCAATCATATCATTGGCAGTATCTGTAAGGGAGGAATGAAAGTTCATGCCCCAAAGACTTTGAAGAAATGTCCAGTTGGATTGCAAAGCAGAGATTTCACATACTGCACTCCAAAATCAATGGATGTGAATATCTTTGCAATGGAACGACACAGTGTAAAATGGAAAAAAGTGGCAGAATCAGGGGAGCTCGGGGATTTTTACAAGGTATTTCACTTAATTTTTTTGAGCAAGAAATTTTTTTTTAATTTTCTATTTTAAAAATTAGAACTACAATGATTTGCAGGACTGGATGCCTTTATCATGTGTACTAAGAAAACCATGTCCTCATTCCTGCCGTTTACGGTACAGGTAGTGAAAACAATACATTTTTGGACTCTGAACAGTGGATGTCACTTTTAAAGCTTTGCACTGACAATATTTCTTGTCCGTTAGACTATACAGAGATTACTCAGACCCTCCATTGCAGCCCCGCACATTTTGTATGTCTTTTTGATTACCTTGGTAAATGTATACCGTCTTCTTTTCTAGTCTTATATGCCCTATGTATTCACTGTAATATTTGGATCTTACCAAAGTACTATTTATGTAAAGGGTCAGACACTGACTCATAGCAGGGGTGCACCCAACTTTTCCTGGTCTGAGTGTCATATTGTCATCCAAAGGCTATAAGAAATCATAAAGGGCTATTACCATCTAAGACATTTGTGGCATGCCAAAAGTGGTTATGTAAAGAGATGAACATATTGCCCTGTTCCCCCTTGAAATCATCAAGTGCTTTGTATAATGTAAAGTGTAGTGTGTATAATGTCATGCATCATAGAGATGGTGATGCATAGTGTGGATTGTGATGTGGTGTATTCTAATGTTTTGCTCTATACTGGTAGGAAACTGAGTTCTGCCCAGCAACAGACAGTGAGTATGGTAAGACATAGTTAAGTGTTGGGACTAGCCCATAGGAGGGGCTATGTAGCAGAATCAGAGGGGATTTCCTGGCAGTCACTCAGACAGGGCCTAGCTTGCAGCTAGAGCAGACATTTGCTAAGGCTGGTTTTACATTTGCGGATACAGGTGCTGCGCAGGGCTGCGTACTTCCTCCGTGAAGCTCCGCCCACCGCCGCACCTCCTCCTGTCAGCTCTGCCTATGTCTGCATGCGGCCTGCGTACCTATATTTAACATTAGGTACGCAGGTTATGCAGATGTATGCGTCGGTTTGACGGTGCGACGACCGCAACAAAATGCAACATGTTGCGTTTGGCGCAGGTCGCCGCACCATCAAAACGACGCATGCGGCGGCATCCGCATGCATCTGCATAACCTGCGTACCTAATGTTAAATATAGGTACGCAGGCCGCATGCAGACATAGGCGGAGCTGACCGGAGGAGGTGCGGCGGTGGGCGGAGCTTCACGGAGGAAGTACGCAGCCCTCTGCAGCACCTCCATCCGCAAATGTGAAACTAGCCTAAGCAGTGCCGCATGCAGAGGGTGTTTTGTGGCAACAGAAAAAGGAGATAGGGACAGAGATAGTGTGATCCTGAAGAACAGACTGAGTCAGAGAGGACAGTGCCAGCTCAGAGGACTGATTAGACAGCAGAGCGATTAAGTGATAAGTGTTTGGAGAAAGTGCGCATAGCAGCAAGGCCCCGAGTAGCTTACAGGTGTTAAAGGTAACGGGCCAGGGCAGAATAGAACGTGAGATGAAGTGAGTGTCCCAGGCGGGTGTTCCCTAAGTATCAGAGAGCTTGAAGTTGAGTCCATCCATATTCGCTGGGCCAGTTTTAGACAAAGGGGAGCCCTGGGCAAAAGTTTAAAGTGGGGCCCTAAATGCTCACATATTGCATATCGCACAGAAACATTACCTTACACTTACATTTACCTTCGCTGATTTCAGGCTTTTAAATGACAATATTGAAGTCGTTGTTACCGAGTTCCATTACACCGGCTGAGGAAGAATGATGGGTACAGATATTACTCCATAAAGTATGATGCAGCTCCCATGCAGTGTAATGCACTCCCCATGGTCCTTTATAGAGTATAATGCAGCCCCCTCACAGTATACTGCAGCCCCCGTCATAGAGTATATTGTAGCCCCTCACACAAACAGTATTATGCAGCCCCCTCAGGGTATAATGCAGTCCCCTCAGAGTACAATGAAGCCCCCCTACACACTCACACACACACACAGAATAGTGCAGACACACACAGTATAGTGCAGCCCCCCTCAGAGTATAATGCAGCCCCTCAGAATATAATGAAGCCCCCCTACACACACACACACTGCAATCCTGACACACACAGCATAGTGCAGACACACACAGTATAGTGCAGCTCCCCACGCACAGCATAATGCAGTCCCCCACACACAGTATAATGCAGCCCCTCCCACAGTATAATGCAGCCCCCCACTCACAATATAATGAAGCCCCCACTCACAATATAATGCAGCCCCCACACACATAGTATATTCCAGCCCTGCACACACAGTATAGTGCAGCCCACACAGTACACACATATATACACATATATACATAATACTCACCTCTCCTCCTCATTCTCAAGGGTTACTCCAGGCTCAGCTGCAGTCTCATCAGCTCCACTGCTGGCACAGCGTGGTGCACGATGATGTGACATCATCGTGCGCCTACTGAGTCAGAAGCAGAGGTGGAGTGATGGGAGAGGGAGCTACAGCTGACGCTCTCTCCTCCATCACTGCTTTCAACTGTATCGGCATCTATAATGCCGATAAGTTGAATGCGCGATGCGAGGGGGCAGCACCGGGCCCCTCTTACGGGCCCCACAGTGGCCTCATGTTGTGCCCCTATTAGCTGGCTGGGGGCCCCTGGAGGAGCCGGGGCCCTAGGCAGCTGCCTGGTCTGCCTGCCCCTAACGCCAGCCCTGCATATTCGCAAACCCTATCCTCTATGAGGAAATTCAGACGCGGGACCATTGGAAGAGGAAATTACTTATGTGACTGTACTGTGGTGTTAAGCTGGTGAAGGAAATGAGACCATTGGAAGCAGGAATGTGTGAGGCCGAGGAAGTAATGAGATTGTGTATTGAGTTGCTCTGTATTAATGAAGAAACATTCAACAAGTTGTGTACCTGCTATCCTGTGCATATAGTCGCCATGCAATGGCTGTTTCGTAAGTAGTTAAGAACTGGTGGTCCTCTTTCATGAAGTAGTTAACACCTGATCCTGGCATACCAGCCTCATCAGTTACATGTGGCCTGCACGGGCGTAGCACCCTCACAGCACTTTCATGTAACGTGCCAGGGCGTGGGAGCCAAGTACTTCGCCAACGGCTACCGCCCCGTAAAGGATTCTCACCTATCGTGAAAAGTGAGGCCCCCCGATCAGCCCTCCAGGGAGTAAGACAGCATGCATGTGAATCTCTCTGTTAGAGTTTATGGGAATTGTAGTAAGGTGCATGACATTCCTCTTTCTACATGTGATCTGTCTGACATACATGCATTCTTATGTCCAGATGGTAACACAAAATTGCATTCTGGACCACATGTGGCACCTGGGCCACAGGATGTGCATCTCTGACTCATCAGGTGTCAATCACCAATAGGTGGCACCAGAGTCAACTTTGTTCCTCTTCTTATAGTCACCCTTTTATCTAAGGATACTACATATTGTATAAAACAAGCATTTAAAGGTGCAGTACATCTGATATGAGAATAATCGTGTAGGATGTATATACAAAATATGGTTGTTACGGGTTATAGACAACGTAACTGTGGAGAGAGTTTATTTTCTTCAGAATAGGCTGGCTACATACTGTAGGTTCCCCAGCTGTTGAGACATTACTATCCACAACCGGCCTTCCAGCTGTGATCTACACTACCGGCAATATACAAACAGCTTCATTCGATGTTTTTTGAAAAAAGTATAGTGTTTTGTTATAGACATTCAGTACCTGTTACAAAAAGTGTTAAAAATTATTAAAATTGATAAATGAGTAAAGTCATGCAAATTACCCAAAATATGCATGTGAACATAAGTGAACATAATGCCAAACAGACGCTGATGCTCAGACGCAAGTTGTCCTGGCACATACTGTAGGTCCCTGTATTTCTTCAGGAAATATCGAGTCTGTGTCCTTATCTGTGTCCTTACAAGCTCAGGTCAACTATGATGTGTTCAAAAATCTGTGTATTTCCTTTAAAACTGGAGGCAAAAATAAAATCCCGTCGATCAGTTGACACCGCTGTGAAAGAACGGGGTGCTTGTATGTAGATCTCCTTGAACTTCTCAAAAAGCTTCATTTTGGGATCCCACTGGTATATTTGTGAAAATGTATAATCACTGCCAAGAGCTAAGTAATATCTATCCTTAAAGATAAAGGGTTGCAACGCCATTGCTCCACGGGACGGTAGTGCCTGGATCTCAATAAACTGCTTGTTGCTCCATCTCATGATTTTGGAATCTCCAATAAACCTGGTCAATGAAATGTAGAGTTCATCCTTCATTTTGTAACTTTTGACAGCCAGGACATCCTCCATGTTTGGGATATCACTCAAAGGGGTAAATTTATTGGTGCTTTTGTTCCACTGTAAGATAAGAGGTACTTGAGATCGACTGGACAATACAAGATGAGGCTTAGCGTCAATTTCGATGAATTCTGCATCAGTGTCGCGGAACCATTCATGGAGGGACTGGTAGGAGTAGAAGCCTTTGCCGTTCCACTTGTACACAGTGGTCAGACCTGCCTTTGAGCTGTCAGCAATCACAAAAAAGTTTTCCCCTTCAATCTGGAACAGCTCAATGTCATTTGGCTTAGAAATGCGTGAGACTTCAATGTCTTGGAACTTGGTGAATTTGGCCCAGCTTTCATCATACTTGTATATGTGAGATCCACCAAAGAGTTGGGCCACCACCATGAATACTTGATCATCGATGAGTATGGCTTTGCATCCAACAATGGATTGTCCTGCCAATAAAGACAATTGGGTTAAAAAACCTTTATATATAAATAAAACCATCTTTATAGTTTGCAGTTTACTCATTTATTTTGACAAAAAATTTTTCAAAATACAATGTAATTGCGAACATTATGAACGTTGATTTTGGTGTCATCGGGTTGACTTAAATTTCAGGTTTCTGCCATATTTTTGGCAATCTAATACAAATAGAAGATAGTTGGATATGTACTCTTAGAAAAAGACCAAGTCCAAACAATCCTGTTGAACCACATTCTTCGGTCGCAACAGCATTTACTTGAGTGGTCAACCAAACTGAACCGATGGAATTGCTTGTATTAATATGTCAAGGCCATGCGGAAGGTCAATCATCTATTTTTCTGTGTGTAAACCAGGCAAAAACTGTTATAATTTTAGGGGAAAATTACATTTTGGATTAGAATTTGATCACAATTCTTGTAAAATTTAAATATCTATATCATTCCTGTACCTGTAATGTTGTCATAACTTCGGAAGTTCATTTCAATGTGATCCCACTCCAGCACCATACAATTTTCCATGCTCGGTTGTGCTATTGCCACAAAGACATCGTTCTTATATTGGAAGGTATCGACAGAAACTGATTCATATGGCAAAATTTGATGAACGACAAAATCTGTAAATTGACAACACGAAAAATATTTTTTTTTTCATCAGAAATTCAGTACCCATCATAAACTCTTATTTTTAGTGGGTTAGTGAATTTTTAGATTAGAACATTGATTGGGAAAATAAATAATTGCAACCCCAACTATTGATCCGGTCTTTCTCTGTTACTCTTTAGCTTTTCCAAATAAAGTGCCAGCGCCCACATTTGCCCACCTTTAAGTTTTGATCTTAAGCCTTAAAATCCCTGAGGGTTGAATATAGACAAGGAAATGCAAGAATATTCAAGCCTTACAGAGGACCTGTTACTAGGCAAAAAGTCTTGAGTTTTTGCTTTCATTTATCTGCACTGCTTTCATGAGTATTTTACTTTTTATTTTTTTTAAATCTGCCATACGGTTCCATAGATACTTAATGCTAGTTTTATGGTCTTTACTATGAAGGCGTGACAGGGTAAATACACGCCCCCAAAGATCACTATGAGCCATGCCCCCATGGAAAAGACCATAAAAATTACCACTAAATAAAAATATATACCTCTGGAATCGTATAGTGGATTTTGAAAAACAAAAAAAAAGCAGAATTCTCAGCGGAGCAGCAGAAATAAAATATGGGCAAAAATTGGACACTTTTGATCTGGCGACAGGTCCTCCTTAAAGGGAATATGTCAGCAGGTTTTCCCAATATAAAATACACCCACCACTTTTAAAGTCTCTTTTACAGTAATCTAGTAAGGTGTATGTAAGTGCTTTGTGTGGTTTAGGTGGAGTTTGAGTTTTTGATATTTAGCTAAAGAGAGATTTTATTCATGGTTATCATCAAAGGGGATGTTTTTGAAAAAAAGAAAATCTTCTTCCTTCCAGAAACAGCGCCACTTATGTGGTGTGTCTAGTATTGCATCTTAATTGAATTCACTGCGTATGGCGTGCGAAAACAATCGCAACACATGCTGCGATTTCACCGGAGAATCTGATCGCACTCACCCATATAAAAAGTATGTTTCTACTACTCACCCATATAAGTCTGCGGGTGCGTGTGAAACATAATCATAATAATAATAATCTTTATTTATATAGCGCCATCATATTCCGCAGCGCTTTACAGTTTAACAGTTTCAAAACACAAGTCATAAGTAACAACGTTAACAATACAATAATTAAAGCAAAATAAGCCGACCCTGCTCGTGACAGCTTACAATCTACAATGAGGTGGGGGAGATACAAAGTACAGGTGTTTATATACAGTGGTGTATTTACAATGATGGTCCAGCCATTTTGAGGGAGTGAGGGATGGATGGAGATAGTGAATGGGCTACACACACACACTTACACATAGAATGACTTTGATTAGTGAATGTGATAGGCCGCTCTGAACAAATGTGTTTTGAGGGAGCGCCTGAAACCATGCAAATTGTGGATAGTCCTAATTTCTTGGGGTAGAGCATTCCAGAGGATTGGCGCAGCGCGGGAGAAGTCTTGGAGTCGGGAGTGGGAGGTACGGATTAGTGCAGAGGTTAGTCGAAAGTCGTTTGCAGAGCGTAGCAGTCGGTTAGGCCGATAGATAGAAATGAGGGAGGAGATGTAGGGGGGTGCTGCACTGTGGAGAGCTTTGTGGGTGAGAACAAATACTTTGAATTTGATCCTACTTTGAAACATCGCGCTGCACTCAGATATCCCCGAGTACAGTGCGATCCCCGCAGATGCCGGCAATAGAGGAGATAGAGAAATTACTTTCTCCGTCTCCTCCACACCTGTGCTTTGATTCATGCATGCAAAAGGATCAGCGCACAGAGCACTGACACTCGGATCACACTCGCAGGATCCAAGGGTCAGTACCATATAACATCCGACGCTCTCGCATCGGATGTGATACGCTACTGGGACCAAGCCTTATCAGAAGAGCTCACTGAGAAGCGTGTATTTAGAAAACAGGAGAGCCCTTATTCCGATCACAAACAGCAAAATCAACTCTGCACAAAATATATGACGGTCAAGTGGTAAAGTGACTGGAAACCAAAATTAGATTTTATTAAATAATTCCAGATTTTACATTTTGTCCCAAACCTGTCTCATAGTAGACCGCAGAGTTCTAATGTGTATTTTAACCATAAAAAATATATGCTCCTGGGCAGTGGTTATGTACTTTAACTGACTTGATAACAGGAGTGCTGGATGGTAGGAGTGATTGGAGTCACATGTCCTGCTACACAATGGTGCATAGCCATTGGAAGTGAATTGAAAAACCACATGGTCTCCACATGGTGAAGTAAGAGGTGAAGTGGAGAACCATGATAATGACTGTAAAGCGCTGTGAAATATAATAGCACTATATAAGTACAATAAATAAACCCAAGACAAACATATGTAATGTACAAATATTTACTATAACTACTGACCCCCTATGGACAAGAATCCAGAGCAGCACCAATTGTAAAATCCTAAAATCTTGATGGAGTAGACTTTTTAACATCTCTACTAAATAAAATGATTGAACCCCTGATGAAGGCAGACACAGAGACGCGCGTTGGGGCGGAGGCTTCCTTGCCACACTTTCCATTCACTTTCCCTCATACAGATACAGTTCTTTACATATGGTTTCACTACTCTACTGGTATAGCATGATGGCAACCTTCAATAACATTATATCTTCCACCTTATAGTGACCAGGCTTTGTCTCAGGAGATATATGTGCATGCGCCTTACTTAACTATATATGCTGCTCATAGATACATGTCCTGTTTTTAATAATGCCTGTAATTATTGATATATTTCTGTGTTTAGAAACCGTTTAGATATGTGGGTACTATAATATTGGATTTATACCCAAGCACTTTTTTCACTTTACTAAATTGATTATTTAATTATAATTTATTATATCATTTGATCTATATTAATAGTCCCCACACATCTTTTACATGCTTTTATTTAGATTCATCTTTATTTTGTGAGTGTCACGTGGAATTGCGTCAGTTGTTCTACTTGTAATTTCTTTCACGCCCTCATATTTTTATTGATCGACTAATAAATTTGTATACTTTAATTAATTTATCTTGGACTTTGTCGGGTTTTCTTCTCTTCCTTTGCATATACCGTACATTCACCAATTAGTCCTTAATTGGTCCAAAATACACATGTGGTGAAAGAAGAACCTTCCCTTATACTTCTATGATTTTGTTATATCTACATACTATCTACAGTACATGTCTTCTACATACTATTGTGGTGTAGTGACTAATGTGGCACCTAGGGGGCGCTGTATAAGTTGCTCAAATTATGCATGGAGGCATGAGATGGATGGGAAACCAGTCCCTGGTATGGTGCTAAATGGAAAGTATGTGTCGCAGAGCTATTCTGTGCTGTAGGTCAGTAATGTTGTTCTGGGACTTGTAGTCCCATAAGAGTTCTGATTGTTGTTAAGGGTGAACCTACAGGGTTAGCTTGTGAGCTGGGTGGGACATGCTAACCACACATACACCGCCCACTGGTGGTGGGAGAATGAATGTTACATACTGGTGATTGTAGGTGTTGTGAAGGACCTGTGATGAGGTCATGAACAGGTGACCAGACCATGTGCTTCATACCTTGGCTTGAGGAGCGGCTGCAAGCCAGCAGGGACCGCCAGGTGCCTTCCCGGGTGATCTGGACTCGCTTCCGGTGCTCACTGACACACTGTAACAGAAAGTCACTTCCAGGCTGACTCCAGCCAAACTCCTCAATAGAACCGCATGGTTCTCAGTGTGGGACCGTTACAGGCTCCGCACACCCATGCCGTTCTATTGAGGAGTTTGCAGCCGCTTAGTCAAGCCCGTCCCATGTAAGGGTGCGTCTGGGAACAGTGATATTGAAAGCTGGAATGCATTGATGTTTTTATCATGTTTTGTTACCTGGTGTTTAACGTGAAAGTAAACAATTGATTTTGGGACTAAAAGCCTGTGTGTTGCCTCATAACTGAGGTCCGGCCCTTGCCTACCAGAGCGGATCCCTACACTATCTATATTGTCTTCTTTTTTGAGTTTTTTGTTAATAAATAAAATAGTTGCACGCTATGGATGGGAGAAGCCATTGGGTTTGCAGAAAATAACCACTTAAAATAATGCAAATCACCATGTAACTAAGAAATGCAAATTATCTGTGGATCTCGCAACCTACATTTATCATTAAAATAACCTCATTAAGGTGAGAACATACCAGTTGTTATGCAGTCTGTATCAAAGCTCGTTATTTCATTCAGCTTCTTCCCTTGGTACTCAGCCGGCCCGGTACAAAACACATCCGACACAGTGGAGTTTGTCATCTTCAGCCATGAAAATAGCCACTTAGCTTTACAGTCACACTCGAACCTATTGCCTCGTAAGTCTCTACAATACAAAGATATGGACATGAAAATGCTATGCTGTAGACACGACAAGCCCCATACATTTATCTGATGTTTTTTACGATAGCTACAGTACTTTGTTTTCTATTATTTATTTTATTTCCAAGGGACATTATGGCACCAAATCTAGTGCAAGGTCTGTGTAGATGGAGGCCCACCACGCCCCACCCTCATTGTATCTCTGTACGTCCTCCATTCCTAGAGTGCTGTTGGAGATACTATTTCTGCTCTATCTAGGAGACCAGTAGTGTAGTGATAGAGTGATTTTGCCCTTACAATGGTTAGGTTGCTTTCACACTGTGTTTCGGCACTCATTCAGTGGCTCCCGTCGGAGCTTACGTCCGAACTCCACTCAAAACAGTATTCGGCCAATGGGGCCATAGACTATAATGATGCATAATTTTAAGGCATATACAACTACTGGAGGCAGATACTCAGACACTGTCTAATATGTTGGATGGCCACCTCCAGTAGAAGTACATGGCCAAAAAAGATGCACGTCAGAGAGCATGTGATGCCATTATAGTCTAAGGCCCGACGTATATGTCCGATCCCATATTGCAGGAGGGTTTGGACCTACGCCCCCAATGGAGCCACTGAACGGGTGCCTGAACACAATGTAAAAGCACCCTTAGCTACAAATGTATGAAGCTCCCTTGATTCTGTCTTCCTTTGCTGTTTGGGGATGCTGTGTTCTCAGAGTTCATGGTATTCCTATCAGTTTCTATTAAACATCCCTAACTTCTCTTTGTTTTAACAGGAAAAAACATATTTATGAAACTTTTATAGTGATGGCACCACCGCTGATCAGCTGATTGAGAGGGCAGGGCCACTCCTTCCTGGTTTTCCACGTTACAGCGCCATACATTATGCAGTGGCTGCGCCTGGTTCTGCAGCTTAGTGGGCATGAGACTGAGCTGATACAGAATGTACAAAACTGTGTCTATTAAACAAAAAAGGGGACGAGACATAAGCAACAGGGGTGAAACTATTGTGGGTGCAAGGGTTGCAATCGCATCTGCGCCCTGGTGCTTAGGGGTTGTAAAAGGTACCTTTTGTCATTGTGAGAAGATCATTACTATTAAAGACCTGTGATAATTGAGGGCCCTGTTATAAATTTTGCATTGTTGCCCACAACTTTAAGGATATACAGGTCCTTCTCAAAAAATTAGCATATAGTG
>VIAB01016382.1:17926-37486 GCA_009801035.1 Oophaga pumilio
ATTAGATGTAGAAGGCTCAAAGTCTGGGTCTGCAGCAGTTTCATCTTCATCTGTTAGTTCATCTTCGTCGTCCTCCATTGTCCATACTCTGGGCGGCTTTGGAACACGAAGACTTTCATTGTGTAGCACTGGTCTTATGGCTGAAGGAAGATTAGGATATTATATTGATTTCTTGTTCTTTACTGAATATCCTGTTACATTTGTAAGGCAAAAGTAGCAATCTGTTACATGATCTCTCTACTCTCTCCATATCATTGGGACAGTGAACGGCATTAAAGGTCGTGATCCATTTAGCCATGCTCTAAGTACGTCAGTATTGTCTTTTGATTCCTCCCCTGCCCAGGAGGTGTGGTATGCTCCATACACGGTCAGCCGAATTATTCACTGCGCCGGCGTGGAATTTGCATAATAAGTGCTTGCGTATGTGTAGATCAGCGATTTATGTTATTTCAGTGGAAATTCAGAATATACTGTTTCAGAAAACGTTCATATATGAGTTTTTAGAATTATAAAAGAATATTATAATGTTTCGTATCATTTCTCAAAAACCTTACATGATAGGAAGAATCTGAAGTCATTTCTGAAATCAGCATGAAAAAATCTATCAGGAACACTCAAAAGTGTCCGAGGGACAAAACCTTTGTAACACAGTGTAATTAAAGGTTGTTCCTTAGTAAGTAACTGATGCACTTAATAGGGTTGTCCACTACCTGAAAAACCCTTTTTAAATGAAATACTCACATTTCTAAAATAAAAATAAAATAAAATAAAATATGCTCATCTCCCGTTCCAGCGATGTAGGCAATGGGTATCCCAGGGTCCGTGTGTATTGATAAGCAATGTGCGGCCTGCAGCCAAACAGTGGCTACTAACAGACCGCAGTGCTCTCACTTCCCACAGACAAATGTTGGGCAAGTAGAAATGAGAGAGCAGCAGCCCAATAGTGGCTAATGATTGGCTGTAGGAGTCATGTGACATAACAATGTCATGCGAGCCCCTGAAGACCAGACGTTGACATCACTGAAACGGCACTGATGCTGGAGGTGACAATATATATTTTTTTATTATAGAAAGGGGATTAATTTAAAAAGGGGGTTGTTTAGGTATTGGACAACTCCTTTAACCTACACTTTTTAAGAATAAAAAAAAATATATACTAAGTATACAACATGAAGGCAGCCCCTCCTAGAGCATATGGTTGTAATAGAGGGATCTGCAGTTCTGGATGTTTCATTTCTGTACCAAAGCACTGAGCGATTAACAAAGAGCAGATGTTGAACTGACGGACCAGGTCTGTCTGGCTAACTTCAGTTGTGGAGGGGTTCTCGTAATCAAACAACTTATCTAAGAATGCATAACACATAACTAGGTTTTTATATGGAATTCTTTGAAGTAACTGCATGAGATTCTGAATAACCGCAACCAACAGAAACCATCAGACTGACACATGTGAGATAACGTACTGAACGTTCTATATGTCTGTGCATAGCACCAACCCAACCGGAACAGAAATGAATTTTAGACATCACATTGGGATTCACTCCAAGTCTTTCTGTCCAGGGAGCAGTTCTTTTCACAGTCCATAACTTGATCCTCCTGAAATAGTAAGGAGAAATAATTTTTCTCTTAAATATGAAATTATTCCTCGAACCATGGGAGCAGACTAGACTGTGGGAAAGTAGTAACGAAAAATTCACATAACTTCTTCAGAAAGAATGATATTTATACTTGTAGTAAGATATTTAACCTATCTGCTTTATAATGTTGCAATTCCCCATGCTATCAGTGCAAGATCTGCCTATTTCTTCTCTTGGCAAACGTGCAGAAATGGTATATGTTGTGACCGAGTTTGAAATGTTCCAATTGTGTGGGCCTATCAGTCCGAAACATACTGGATCATTAGCTGTACCAGACGTTGTTCTCGGTTAAGTAAATGCCATAAATTAATTTACCACGAAACTGTTCATTTATTGTTACTCTTACTTTATTCCTTACAATATCCCCTACCTGGGATAGTTAAAAAAATGTAAAAAAAATATTTGTCCATATTGCATAATTAAAGTAACACTGGAGGATAATCTGAAACTTTGTGTGATGTCTAGTACAGGACCTGAGGGAGCAAGACAAATCACAGGAATTTTCTTTTTGATTTTCTTTCATGTATCTGTTTCATGTATCGTCCCCTTAGGCCTTGCATTACAAGTAACACAGTATATAGGTTTTGCCTGGATAATAACTGTGGTTACTATTGACACTTTTTATCAAAAAATCTAACAAAGCATTTGTATGATATAATATCTTAGTGTTGATTCACTCTCGTACATGGCAGGCATTGAGTAAAATTATTTCTGTGTATGTAGTGTAGTGTGTTAAAGCACCACTCCATCGTTTTTTTGTTTTTTTTTACCGCAATGGAGTGGTGCAACTAATCTAAGTTCCCTGACTCTAGTCCTATACTCCCCAGCCACTGTCTTCAACTGTTTCTGGCGCCGCCATCTTGTAACCACAACTTCCGATTGACCGTAAGTCAGAGGTAACGGTCAAAAGCTCTCGATGTAAGTCTGTGTGAGCCTCTTTCTAGCCTCTTCTGGCTCTCATAGACTTACATTGAGTAGTCAATTCCTGATTGCCCAGCAAACACTGGAGTGATCTGGTAGGTCACAAACTGCAGAAGACGACTGGATTGGCGCAGAGAACAGAAGAACACAGCAGCTGGTAAGTATGATACTAGGAGCTTAGATTAGTTGCACCACTCCAGCACTGTAATAATAAAAAGCTAAAATATTAAAGTGGTGCTTTAATATGCTCACCTTCTGCCACCTTGTCCCATATCCAGAGTTGTTCTTCTCCTCTTCTCAGTGACATCACCGCTCTTCAGGCTCACTGACTCTATGCTTCCCGTGTATTAGAATGATAAGCTATTTTCTTAGGTTTGCGGTGCAGCTAGGATCTTGCAGGACGGCTTTTAAATGCAGCTGAAAGGTGGTGGTTTATAAAGGGTAAATCTTGTGATAAGTTATTTTTAACCCCTTTTTGACATGTCACATCCAGTTACGTCAGAGTCCTTGGATCTTTTCCAGCAGATGATGGCTGAATTATTCATCTGCCTCTTATAGCTACGGGTGGAGCGTAGCTCCGTCTGCAACTATTAACCTGTTAAAAGCAACTGTAAATTTCTGACTGCCGCATTTAAGATGTTATGGCAGGGGGCACATCATTACATGCATCTATGACATGATGGCGGGGCACCGATGGGAAGCCATGACAGTCAGGGGTCTGAGGAAGACTTCTGTGCTCGTCATGACGATCCTCCTATGAAAGCCATCATTTAGCTGGTGTTCATCGGAGACCATGATTTTCACTACACATAGCAGTGCCTTAAGGGGACTAACAAATACAGTAAAAAGTGAAAAAAAAATGTTTTGAAAAAATATGAAAAAATTAAAAATATGAAAAAGTTCAAATCACCTATCTTTTGCCACATTAACAAATAAAGCAATTGAAAAAAATACACATATTTAGTATTGCAGCATTTAGAAAAGTCAGATTTATCAAAAATAAATGAATGCAACTCCAGAATAATTTTTTTTGTCCGCCGCAACATTGCAATAAAATGCAAAAATGCAAGATGCGATCAAAACATTGTATCTACCCCAAAATTATATCAGTAAAAACATCAGGGCAGGGCGCAAAACATATGCCCTTACACAGCCTCATACACCCCCCCAAAAAAAAAAAATTAATATGTTACAGGTCTCGGAAAATGACAATACAAGACAACTGTTTTTCAAATTTCTAATTTTAGTCCACACCACATAAATAGAAAAATAAAACTATAGATGTTTGGTATCTGCGTAGTCGTACTGGCATGGAGAATCATATTGCTAGATCGGTTTTACTGTATAGTGAACTTGGTAAATTAAAAAAAAAGAAAAAAACATTGTGGAATTGCACTTGTTTTGCTATTTCCATGCACTTGGAATTGTTTCAAATTATCTAGTGCATTACATGATAAAATTAATGGTTTTATTCAAAAGTACAACTTGTCCCACAAAAATGCAACCCCCATACGGTTATGTGGATGGAAAATTGAAAAAGTTATGGCTTTGGGAAGAAAGGGAGGAAAAAATGGACCCCTCAAAAAAATAAACGGAAACTAGCTGCTGCGTGAAGGGGTTAACATATTTGTCTGAAACCGACACTCCATCTATGAGTACTTTACATTAAAATTGATGGCTTTCAAAACCAGCAAACCCCTCTGTATTGTGTATAATAGAACCCACCCGCAGCAGAATCATGATAAACATGTAAAAGGCCTGCTGCAAGTAAGGGCACGTCAGTGTGTCAAGTATGAGAGTGACAGTTTTCACACATACCTGAGACACTTACACAGGTAGGGTCTGTGCACATGTCAGTTTCCGCAGACCATGTGTCAGTGGGCAAAACACGCTGACATGTCCGTTTTTTTAACAGCAGCAGGGTCTGCAAAACATTCCGCACACGTGCACACTAATGACACACGGATGACATCCGTGTGTCATCAGTATTACACGCACCGATGCCTGGGAATCAGCCGTACTGTTCATGCTGTTCCCTATCACCGAGTGCTGAAGACAGCTCTCATCATTCTCCCGTGCTCACGCTGCGATCAGCGCTGACAGGGGACAATGTTGAGAGTTGTATTCAGCTGATAACAGTGAGAGCAGGAGGCGGATGATGACAGTATTCTATATACTCACCTAACGCCCATTCAATTGAAGCCCTCGTCTCCTGTAATAAAACAACAATAAAAATCAACAATATCCCTCACCTCTCCATCGTTCTGTCCCACGCCGTAATCCGTCTGGGTATAAATAGTTTTCAACCTGAGCGGTGCCAAGATGCGACCGTCCAGGCTGAGAACCACTGGTGAATGAGCTCCTGTAAGGGCAACGTCAGTGACCGGCGGTGACCTCAGCGAGGTTACTGTGGGTCACTGAGGTTGCGTTCCCCGCCAGGATGAACTGCGGTGACCTCGGCACTGTGAGAACAAGTCACTGAGTTCATCGCAATTCAACTCAGTGAGTTCACCGCAGATCTCTTTAGGGTCTTCAGCACCAGACGCAGGGCAACAGCGCTAACAGTATCGCTACTTCCCTGGCGCCGGTACGTGTGATACTGATGCGGCACATGGGCTGCACACGGTTGCCACATGTATGTCACAAGTATTGCACACAAAGGCATTGATACCACATGTACCCATTATAACCTTTGTTGCTATGCACATGTCCGTTTTTTTCCGGTATCACGTATGGCAAGTGCCAATATAAGTCTATGGGTCCGTGAAAAACACATACAGCACACGAATGGAATCCCTTATAATTATGACCTTACAGGGATTGTTGTAGATCGCTGTATTATATTACTCCATTCCTCATTTACAGTCCTTAGGTCTAATATGTCAGTATGTTGCTATATATTTTCTCTTGGTTACCTGTGCTATTATGGTTACTCTCTAGTCACGTTCTGTGTCTTGTTAGGTGTCAGTATGCACTGCTAGAATTCCATTCTAACTGCTCTTCAGCATTATATCGCTATACAGTACTAGAGACTGTGTTTCTATGATTATTTATATGAGGGGTAACTTTACTGACACTATATAGACCCTCATCCGTTATTATGTTTTCAGCAGTAGTTGTAGTCAGTGCACAGTGGCGTCCCTCATACCAAGCACTCTGTAGCTTTTTACTTGTTTTTATATTTGGATTTAAATAAAGATGTATTACTTTTTATCATGGTTTTATTTTTATTTTTGGGGCTAATTAATGTTAGCCTTCATGTATTTGTAAATTATATATATAATATGGGGGACCATCATACTATATATATGGAGCTATGGGGACATCATATTATATATGGGGCTGTGGGGATCATCATATTATATATGGGGTTGTGGGGATCATCATATTATATATAGGGATGTGGGGACTATCAAACTATATATATGGGGCCGTTGGGACCATCATATTATATATAGGGTTGTGGGGACCATCACGCACTATATATAGGGCTGTGGGGACCATCATACTATATATATGGGGCTGTGAACACTATGATACTATGGGGCTGTGGTGACCATCATATTACGGTATATATGGGGCTGTAGGGACCATTATATTATATGTGGGGCTGTGGGAACCATTATATTATATATGGGGCTGTGGGGATCATCATATTATTTATGGGTCTATGGGGACCATCATATTATATATGGTGCTGTGGATACCATCATACTATATATATGGGGCTGTGGGGACCATCATATTATATATGAGGTTGTGGGGACCATCACACACTATATATAGGGTGGTGGGGACCATCATACTATATATATGGGGCTGTAGGGACCATCATATTATATATGGGGTTGTGGGGATCATCATAATATATATGGGGCTGTGGGAACCATTATATTATATATGGGGCTGTGGGGACCATCATATATACGGGGCTGTGGGGACCATCATATTATATATGGGGCTGTGGGGGTATCATGTTATATATGGTGCTGTGGCAACCATCTTACTATATAGGGGGTTGTGGAGTCATCATACTATTTGTGGGGAGCTGTGAGCACCATCATAGTATATATAGGAAACTGTAGAGCCTCATATTATATATAGAGGGACAGTGGGGAAATCATATTGTATATAGGGGGCTATGTAGCCATTTTACTATATATAGGGAGTTCTGGGGTCCTCAATGTGTAATAAAAAGCTTTGGGGACCATCATATTGTGTATTGGGTGCTGTGGGACCATCATTCTGTATATATAGAGCTGTGTCGGCACTCAGAGGACATTATTTGCTATAAATGGGGGCATTATTAGTTTTGATAGGGTCACTCAGATTCATTATTATTTTTTTGAGGGGCTTTGTAAAGTGGACACTCAAGAGTATTTGTTGCTGGAACGGGGCACTTGGGATATTATATCATTCAAAGGAGCATACAGGACCTTTCTATGTAGCACAGTAGGGGCATTAATACTTTCTATGGGACACTATTTAATTTTTTTTTGCGGGGGGTAATCATAGTAATGACACAAGTTTTTAAATATTGGGGTCAGTGTTCCATGCCGCATGTGCACGTGGAATAGGGAGTTTTTGTAGTTTTGGAATAGATGGAGATGGCACTGGAAATGTGAGAAGTGAAATGTGTTTTTGTTGTAATCTGTGCAGATGAGTCGTGGTTGGAAGAAGTGGTAATGGAGGTCTGGGCCAGATGTTAAAGACGGGAAAAGTGAACGACCCGAATCAGAAAGAACGTCAGGTGTAAGTTACTATATATACTGTAATCACGTTTATGTCTTGCAAGGCCGAAATGTACCAATATACGGTTACTGTTAGTTGGTAATATTGCTGTTTAGTAGCATTTTTTTTCTTTTTTTTATTTAGTAACAGCTTAATGTGTTTGACATTATGCAGTAGCAATGTCTTGTTATGTAGAGGTAATGATGATATTATATTATGTATTCGCGTAGTGGTGATGGTGGTGGACATTGTGTAGTCGTATTATTTTGGCCTTTTGCAGTAGTATTTTGATAATACTGGTCTCTGTATAGTGTGTTTTTGGTTAGTAACAGTGGTATACTGTAATTATATGTGTATATATCCTCTTCTAAATGGCTGTAGGGGGGTCGTATGGGAAGACATGCACATTGGGGCTTGAGCCCCTGATCTTTAGGACCCTAGCAACACCCCTGATTTGATTAGTTGCCTAGAGGACGTGGCGCCCATTAACATCAAGATTCATAAAAGCGGCAAGTGGAGATTGTACATACATCAGAAGGTCTCAAGAGGAATAAGCATGAAGAAAAAAATTCTATTGAACAGATCAAAAGATCAATTGATCAATTCATTAGTGAATGTCTAGAATGGCTGAGTCACATAATCTATATTTTCTAGTTTAATTAAAAGTTAAGTCCATTACATAAAAGGTCTGTTAGATGCCCTTTAACTCTTTTGAACGTACGAGTATGGAAGGCTTTAATACATATTTTATTAACTGTTTTCTTATTTATACACTGCTAAACTGAAAATCAGTCAGTGCTTTTCATTTGGCGCACAGACTCTTGTGTCCTTATCTTGCCCGAGCGGAAAATTGGGGTGGTATTACTTAGCAATGATAAGGGATTTCTTTTGGGAGATGAAAGAGGCTGCAGCTCAAAGATAACACAGCTCCCATTGCTCAATGGGGCTGACGTCATTCCGACCTCATGATACAGCTGCTGCCTTTGAGATGGTAAGTGCAAAGTCACTGGCCCTTGTCCTTTAAGTGACAATCTCACAGGCGACTCTGCACCTAGTTTTCCTGTTGCTAGAACTGCGATGTTGGATATGAGAAATAAAAAAAGATTTCACTAGTTTAAATCAATAAAGATTCCTCTGAAAAAAAACATTTTCCTTTTTGTGTATAATATAGTAAGTAACCATTGACCAAGATGGTCTTTACTTGTACACCTACGCTGTGTGCACAATTACAAGGCAATTTGTATTTTTGATGATTCATTATATTATTGAACACCTACAGTGCTGTTGGTCAATCCAAAAGATTAATAAACCTGAAACATAACATATAATAAAATAAAAGTGAGGTTTTGTCTTTCTTAGGAGAATATCTATGTGTTCATAATTATTGGGCAACCATTCGTGTGCAGAATTATTATGCAACTGTACATTTTTCATCTCAATTGTTTTTTTTTCATCTGCTAAGGAGAGAATAATAACTAAACAACTCAAAATGTGTAAAAGTATATTCTTGACATCTCACCCCCCCCTAAAAATAAGTGACCAATATAGCCACCCTTCTTTTCAGTAACAGTGATAAGCCTTCCACCCCTGGAGTCTGACAGTTCTTACTCTGTTGACGATCAACGTTTTGGGCAGCGCCATCCACAGCCTCCCAGACACTGTTCAGAGAGATGTACTGTTTTCCTTCACCTTAAATGTTCTGTTTAAGAAGGGGCCACAAGTTCTCATAGGAGTTAGGTCAGGTGAGGAAGGGACTGTGTCATTATTCTTTCATCTTTTAGACCTTTACTGACAAGCAGTGAAATATTTTGATGCATGCGATGGAACATTGTCCTACATAAAAATAATGGTTTTCCTGAAAGATGCAGACTTTTTCCTGTACCACTGCTTGAATAAAGTGTCTTCTAAAAAGTTGCAGTAGGTTTGGGAGTTGATTTTGAGCCCATCTTCAACCTGAAAAGATCCAACTCGCTCATCTTAAATAATACCAGCTCATGGCTGTACCCCACTTTCATCCTACTAGTGTCTGAGTTGAAGTGGAAATCTGTGCCCGTTACTGATCTAGCCAGGGACCCACCCATCTGGTCAGTCAAGAGTCATTTTCATCTCATCAGACCATAAGACTTTTAAAAAATCTGCCTCCAGATATTTATTATCTCAGTCTTGACATTTCAACCTCTGTGTCTTGTTCAGTGGTGGTCTGGTTTTATCCTTCTTTACCTTTTCCATGTCACTGAGCAGTGAACACCTTGTTCTGGGCTCCCAGGGAAGTTGTCATTCTGGAATATGACAGCACTGGAGGATAATGACTTCCTTGATACTTCTCAGTCTTTGGCAGTTAATGTGTTTTTTTCCAACATGTTTTTTGCGAACCTGTTGACTACGTAACATTAAGCCACCTCCGTGGGCAGAGTGTTCAGTAATTCTCACCTCAATATAGCGCACTGCCTCCACCCGAATCTTGCTGGGAGCTGTAGTGGGATGCAGGAGGGTCTTCCTCTTCTGCAAGGGGTCGACTCGGGAAACCCCTGTTCACACTCCGTACACACTCTCAAGAGACGAGGTTGGAACAATTAAACAGGTTAATTTATGATGTGGCTAAACGGTGAATATGGTAAGGAGAATAGCAAATAACAGTAAAACAAACAGTATTGCACAATCTACAAGTACAAAAACAATATGAAGCTTTGTAGTTGATCTGAACGTTAAAAAAAAAATCTCTTGTCCAAAAAAAAAATATGTCTCAAAATGGCGCCGTCCGTACCTGCGCAGTAGCATCTATTGGCAATCAGATACATGGTACTGCGCAGGTGCCGCTGCGACATTTTGGTAGAGGAAAAAAATTGTCTCCATCAAGATGGCGCCGACTGCGCCTACGCAGTGGCATTTGAGACAGATTTTTTTTTTTCAGAATGAATGTACTGTATATCACTAAATAAAATAATTTAATGCATATTATAGATACAATCATGCTGCAGCGCTGGCGCCGCCACCAGCGCCTGCCTGCTGAATGTGATTTCTTTTTTTAATACATATTATATTCAATATGTAAAATAGGGGGCAGATCACTGAGGGATCAGTGACCTGTGATAAGCCATAAAGATGAATATGAAATCAGAGCACCACATAAAGCCCCGCCCGCAGACGGATTAGACAACAACCACAAGACGGATTTCACCAACAAAGTTATCATTGTAATCAATATAACAGCGCCAACCTGACACTGTCTGTAGGTTACTGAGCACAATTCTGCTGACAGGTTCCCTTTAACACATTTTTCTGTATGGTCACAGTAGATTTGAATAGAAACATGCTCAGTTTTTACACTTTGCAAATATTTAATCTTAGCCAAAAAACGCAAATGCTATGCAAAAAGGCAAATGATATTGTCATCATGACAAATTGTAAATGGTTGGAATAGTGCCAGTCATTCTAAATATCCACACAATACCAGAGTGCAGAGACTAAAATATGCATTTGCTAATAGGATATTTGGAGCACTAATGAGGTGAAGGATTAAACCCAGCTATATGAGCTGAGGAACTTGATTATAAGAATTCTGATATGTTCCAGATTTGGAAACCTCCAAAATCGCTATTGTAAATGTTTGAATTTCTGTGAACAAAAATAAAGAACGTCTTGTGGTAATTATATTTAAGAGATAAATAGTAATGTGTCAACTTGGGACAAAAGGTGTTAAAGTTTTAGCTCCAATCTAGACAGTAAAGAACAAGAAGGATTGATTGATTAAGGCTGGTATAGTGCACTTATAGTGCCTTAATGAAGTGCTCACTGGAGTACCCTGACCTGATTTATTAAGTGGCATGCCACTAACATATGATGAATTTGATGGGTGGACATGACCGCACACTGTCTCGATCATGTCTCGCCCATGCTACACTCTTATGGGCGTAGCTGATTGGGACTAGCCAAAAGTCACATTATTTTTGTGCAACCGCAAAGTTGCACAAAAATATTGTGACTTACTAAGGTGTTTACGCCATCTCTTAATGAATCACCCCCAAAATGTGTTGGAAATATTCATATATAATTGTCTAGGTTACATTTATTGCAAACAGACAGGCTATGCTACTACAATTGAGACTTTATAGTTCTAAAACACATTTAGCTGTTTCTAAATTATGCTTTATGATGGGGGCTGCATTATATTCTATGGAGAGGGATGCATTATACTCTGTGAGAGGGCTACATTATACTCTATGGGGGTCTGCATTATACCCTATGAGGGGGCTGCATTATATTCTATAGGGGTTTGCATTATACCCTATGAGGGGGCTGCATTATATTCTATGGGGGGCTGCATCATACTCTATGAGGGGGCCACATTACATTCTATGGGTGGCTGCATTATGCTATATGGGGTGACTGCATTATGATCTATGAGGGGACTACATTATATTCTGTGGGGTGGCTGAATTATATTCTGTGAGGTGGCTGCAATATACTCTATGGGGTGGCTGCATTATACTATACGGGTGCTGCATTACACTCTATCAGACTATGGGCTGTACATTATACTGTATGTACTACATGGGACCTGCATTATACTGTATTGATGACTATGGGGAATACATTATAATTTATGAAGTACTATGAGGTGCATTATATTATGGGAAGTGAATTTTACTACATGAGGACTATATGGGTGCTTTGTACTTTATGGAGGACTATGAGGAGTGTAGTATACTATATGGTGGACTGAGGAGTGTATTTTAATATATGGAGGACTATGAGGAGTGTATTAAACCATATGGAGAACTATGAGGAGAGCATTATACTATATGGAGGATTATAGAGAGTATATTGTACTATATGGAGGACTATTGGGAGTATATTATACTATATGGAGGACAATGTGCACATTATAATATATGGCGGACTATGAGGCACATTATATTATATGGAGGACTATGGGGTGTGCATTATACAATATGGACGATTGTGGTGCACATTGTACTGCATGGAGGACTGTGGGGTGCATTACACTATGTGGAGGACTATGGGGTGTATTATACTAAACAAACAAAATGCTGCCTATTCATTGAGAGATTGGCTTGTTTATGCTGGAAGAAAAATTATTGTTCTCAGCAGCACATCGCCCTGTGAAAACTGCAGATGTGCTGCTGATAACATGATACTGTATGGAGACAGATTGATCTAATAGTGATTGTTCTGTCCCCATTATTCTTCCTCAGCCGGTAGAAAGAGGCTGGGAAACAAGACTTCAATATTGTCGATCACACTCGTTTAGCGGCCTGAACTTAGCGCGTGTAACTACAACCGAAATGTTTCTGTGTGATGTGCAATATGTCAGCATTTGGGGCCCCATTTTAAACTTTTGCCCAGGGCCCCACTTTGCCTAATACCGGCCCTGTGTCCAATGTTTTGTGGAGGAATTCTATGTGAGGATATCATACTGTTTTTTGGGGGGCACTTTTGTTTGTATCATATTTTATGTGGGCCTTGAAGTTGATATTTTAGTGGGTGTGAATATTAGCGGGCTTCAATAGGTGCAAAATTACTTTATAAGTGCCACAAAATTGGGACATATGCTCTTTTCTGACTACGCCTATGCTCTGTGACCCTGGGGTTCTCCCTCTTCTATATTTTTGCCTGCATGCATAACCTATTGCAATCTATTGCTTATTTTTAGCTTTATAAATCTGCAGTTACACGATTTTTGCTATTGTGCCAGGAGTCTTACTTGCCTTACTTTCTATTCATGTAGCAGCTTTTTCAGCTAGCAATATTTTTTATGCTTGGAGTGTTCTATCTGTGTTATAATGTATAACTTGTCTGAATTATTTTGTAATATATATATATTATATACATTACTTCTTAGCATTTTAGTGGTATAATTTTATCTTAAAATTTCTGTATTGTTACTTTCTAAGCTGATTTAATAGGTTTATAAATCATTACATTCTTGTAACATTGCTCTGTCTTCTATTAGAGGTCAGCCATCTTACTAGGGCATCAGAGGTAAGACATTAGCTCTATTATGGTCATATCATGATTTGTGCATGTAGCTGTTTGGCTCTTTTAATAGTTATATACTTACATATGGTTTATTTTTATTTAATATTTCATCAATAAACAGTGTATTTTTTAAGGTGAATAACTTTTTCTGGCATGATTCTTTTTTCTTTTATATTTCTGCCCGGGTGTTATATGATTACAGCTCTTCCGCCAGGCCAAGCCCACACAAAACACTCCCTCCAGGATAGGCTCACAAGCAACTGGCTGTGTAACTCTTGCTTCAGATGGCCTCTCTCACATTCAGACTTTACATCACCACTGCCCCAAAGCAGCTTTTCTTCTCCATTCAAGTCTGCCTTCCACATGGTCCTTCTCCCTCATTTCAAAAGCACCTTTGCTGCTCTCATCAGTACCATTCACTGCTCTTGCATTGCCATGTGCAGGTGAACTGACCAACACATGCAACAGGGAGACAAGGCCACGTTACTGACATATGTCTGATCCTGTCTGTGGCACAGCACCCTTTAATTATGTAAAGAGATGAGCGAGAGCTAAAATGCTCAAATGCTGCTACTCGAACCGACCAATTCCTAATGCTCAGATGCTCGTTTCGAGTAACGAGTATGAATCATTGGGAAATCCAAGTATTAATACGGCAGACCCTACAAGGATGTCTGGGGGTCAGTGAAAATGTTGAAATAGACTGAAAAAAAGCTGAATGGAAGGAAAACACCATGGGGAATACCCCTGTAAGTATCTCTGACTCACAGATGGCTGCTGAGAACAATGGTGTCACACTTTATCTTCACTTTAAGAATTGACAATAAAACATTCAAAATCAATGAGAAATTAGAGTTTACAGGAAAAAAAGTTAAGAAACATTATTTCCTGTATAATCACTTGTATATAAGGCAAAATTTTAAAAGGATTAAAATAAATAATAATTTAAGTAAACCAAAATAGAAATTTGTATTAAAATATTGGAAATTTCAGTGTAATTTATGAAGGGAGCAAGAAATGTAAAAAATATGATAGAAGAGGGACTCATATATTAGAAATAAAGTAAGGCCTCATGCAAATTGTGTGAAAATTGTCATAGAGTGGTGCTCCTAGACTTATAAAGGCTATGCACTAAGTGGAAAGCCTGCCAAAAATTACAAGCAGGGTCATCCATACACCCTTGAAGGCACCAGCTGTAGTACCTCATTCAAATATTGTGAACAAAATGTCTATGTCGTACTTCTACACTGATAAAAGCTTTGCACACAGTGCAAACCCTGCCAAAAATTACAAACATGGTCATCCATACACCCTTGAAAGCACCAACTGGAGTACCTCATAAAAAAATTCAGAGAGTGTGGTTGGGGCACTTTTACACTTATAAAGGTTCAACACACAGTGACAAGCCATTAAAAAATGATAAGTAGAGTAATACAGTCATGCATAGACCCTTGAAAATAACAACTTGCGGGCATCATTAAAATATTTTGAAAGTGTAGTAATGTACTCCTACACTAATAAAGGCTTTGCACAAAGTGCAAAGCCAGGAAAAAATTATAACTAGGGTCATCCAGTTACCCATACACCCTTGAATTCAACAACTGGTGGACCTCATTCAAACACTGAAGATTAAAAAACACTTTCTGTGCTGCTGCCATCTGGTGGTGTGGAAAAGTTGGAGCTAATGCATGCTTTAACAGAGTGAGCCTGTTAGCACTTTCTGTGAGGAATAGCTCTTGCCAGGTGTCCAGCTTTGAGACCCAATAGCTGAAGGTAGCAGAGGAATTAGGGAGTATGCTGGTTTTGTTGGCCAGGTATTGCTTGACCATCTTTAAAAATGTTTCCCTCCTTGTCAAAAATACCCAGCCATCAGGGCCTAGATGCTTGGAAGGTGTCATGAAATTGTCCCAGGCTTTTGATAGTGTACCCCGACTATGCTGTACCTGGTGTGTGTATCTCTCGCCTCTCCTCCTTGGTTGGGCAAGGAAACTTGCCCCTTGCTGCTAGCGTTATCTGATGGGAATTTTTTTTAACATATTTTCCACAATGGCCTTCTGCTATTGCATCATTTTAGCAGACCTTTCTGACTCAGGAAGGGGAGATGCAAGGTTCTCCTTGTAGCATGGATCTAGAAGAGTGAACAATCAGTACTTTCTTTTGGCCAAGAAGAATGTAGCATGAGGGTCATTGGAAAGGCAGCAGTACATAAAGTCTTTCATATGTGCCAAGGTCACTATAGCCAACACTTTGCTGTCTCCACCATGATGACTACTCTCCATCTCCTTCTCTTAATTTTAACCCACCGTAATTTTATAAGAAGCACATAAAACTATATGGATGACCAACTGAATCCACAAAAAAACTGTTGAATTTCTTTTGGTGTTTTAGATATCATTGTAATGTAACAATAACCGCGTTAAACTGTATGGCTGACCAACTGAATCCAAAAAAATGTTTGAACGCAAATATTTTGAAAGTGTAGTTGATATACTCTTACACTCCTGAACACTTTGCCGAAAGTACAAAGCCATAAAAAAATTTATAAGGAGGGTAATACAATAAATCCTCTTCAGGTGTCCACTTCTTCTTCTCCTTCCTCAGGAGGCTGGAGGAACTGCGTTCACCTGCTTTATGGAGCCCAATTCCCAGGTGCCTGGGCTGTAAATGACTTGGCTTTGAGAAGCCCCTGACATGTAGAATTGGGCAACAATCGCTGTGTCACCTGCACCATTGCCTTCTCCTGCATAGGAGGTAGGGAACCCCAAGGATAGTCCGATCTCTTGGGGACGGTAGCCCCATCTCCAGCCACCTTGAGGAGCCTCTCCCAGACCCGTTCATTTCTCGAGAAGGGTTCATCCTGCTCCCTTCTTTGTATCACACCCATCGCATACCAGCAATGTTACCCCTCCAGTTTGAGGAACGTGACCCTAGTTCCACCCATAAGCTCTTGCAGCCTTCAAGGCAAGTGTTCCATATCTACTGCCCACTGGTTGAATGAGATGTGATGACGGGTCCCAAACTCTTGTATGGACCCCCATCTCCGCTGCCGATTGTACGTACAGTAACTATGTCTCCCCGGGATGCTAACTGTCGGCTAACGGGCCTGCTAACATGTCTCCAGCACTGGTCCTGGCTCTCCTCCTTCTCTCTTCCGACCAGCCTAGGACCCACAGTCTGCTCACTAGTTTCTGGATCCTGGCACTCCCGTCTGCAGTCCGCAAGGAGCCCATCAGTGAAGGCTGCGTCCTGGGTTTGGGCCTTAGTGGTTCCAAGAAAGAGGCCAATTCTAGACCACATGCTCCTGCCACCTCTACAGTCGCGCTAGCTTGGTCATTCTCCGATATTCCTCCGGTCTCTCCCTTGGGAGTCTCACAGGATTCTGCCATCTTTGTTGCCCACTAAGCATGTACTACTCTATGGATGACTAATTGAATCAAGAACATTTTCTTAACACTTTTTTGTAGTGTTATATAACACCAAAATGTACCACTAAGCATGTAATACTCTATGGGTGAACAACTGAATCCATAAAAATTTTTCAACTCTTTTTTGAAGTGTTATATACCACCGAAATGGAACAGAAAGCAAGTAAAACTGTATGGATGACTAAATGAATACAGAAATATTTTTCAACGCTTTTTTAAGTGTTATATACAATTGAAATGTAACATAAAACACCTAATACTCTATGGATGACTAATTGAATCCAGAAATATTTTTCAACGCTTTTTTGGAGAATCATATACCACCAAAATGTAACAGAAAGCACGTAATTCTCTATGGATGAGTAACTGAATTCAGAAAAAATTCCAACCCATTTTTGGTGTGTTATATAACATTGAAACGCACAACAAAGCACATAATACTCACTCTCCCTGCTCCTACAACCGTCCCCTCTCTAGGCTAAATGCAGAATGTATCTGATACAAACAACAAATCACAGGATTAGCCCTTAGAAGGACTGTTAGAATGATGCACTAGAGGATTCTGATTCATTAAACTGTGACCACACAGGCATGGACAAGCAATCTCTCCCTCCAACAAGAACTGTCCTTGAGCTGGGCAATAGCATCAGTGGGCCGAGCACGGCAGCGCCAGTCTTTTTATAACCTTTGAGATAATGCGGCCAGCCAGTGACTAGCAGGGAATCCCTGCATGCTTATTGGCTGTGTAAAATGCTGCAAACATGCAGGGTGGAGATTCGAGTACCAGCTAATGCTCACTGACTGCAAAGCACATCCAAGCACATGATAACTGGGTATCACCGAGCACGTTCGCTCATTGCTAATTATGTACTATCCTTCCTTTCTTTTGAGCAGCAGAATGCACCGCCACAAGATTCTCATGCTTCAGGGGCTCTCTTCCTCTCAGTCTACCAGTACAATCCCCTTGTCAGCCTGATACTGCACTTTTTTGCGACTACATACATCACAGCTGACATCTTGCATCTTTTTTAGGTGATAGGATCTCTCTACACCTTACACATATAAGACTTATTTGGTTTGTCATCCTGGGGTCATTGGACAGGTAGGAATTAGATGGTGCATTGTAATATGGATTCTGCACAGGTCACAATCAGAAAACATGAAAGGTAAACACAATTAATGAATATTTTTCAACCCTAGAGATGAGTATTTATGGACCTTGGAAACCTTTTCCCTTCAATAGGACCAGATTGTAGTCAGGAGGATTATTCCTACTAAAAAAACTAAGTTGTCTATATGAACATTTATGTCATAAGAAGCTGAATAAAATGATACTTTGATATCTGTGATCCAATGTCTTATTCCAGAGAAGTCCATGTTTTTTTAATATGTAAATGAGCTATTAAAATCTATGGGCTAGACATAGAGCTTCCTGAGAATCTGTCTCCAAAGCTGTCTCCAAAGCTGTCTCCAAAGCTTATTTTAAATGAAAAGGGGCTACACCAATGATGAAACATGATCTACATGTCTTACACTGGTAATGTCCCTTTAAATGTGAAAATAAGCTCGGAAGCGGATTCTCAGGAAGATCTATGACCGGCCCATAGATCTTAACAGTTCATTTACATATTAATAAAAATGTGGATTTCTCAGGAATAAGAGATTGGATCTCAGATATCAAGGTGTCACTTTATTAAGTTTCCTATGACTTACATGCCCATATAGATGGCTTAGGAGGGTTTAACCTACTGACAGATTCATGTGAAACACAAACAAAAAAACCCAGACTGTTGAAATTCTCACACAGACTACAGTCTAATACATGAAAAGAAAATTGAAAGTTACAGTATCTTCATAGACATCTGGACAGAACCCTTACATCACTGGGTGTTCAGAAGTTCAGCAAATGGGAACCGCTAGTTTGATATAGGCTGCGGCAAATGAAACCTTTAAAATAGGACTTCACAATGAAAGCTTAATATCAAAGTACGATGCAATAGAGCCATTTTAATTCCAATACACCTTGTTCTGGAGTTTTATTTGATGGAGCTGTACTCTTCCGTCAAATAAACATGCAGTAAACAAATTGGAGCTGAAATGGGAAAAGAGGCCCATAAATAACATGACATTGGTATTATTCAGTGGAAAGAACAATAATTCTTAAAAATCATTACTCGTCCTTCTGTGTTCTCAGTTCAGTTGTTGACATTGAGAGTCAGTAGTGGGTTACAGGAACGCACATGCTTTGTATTAAACAGCCTCCAGTCACCAGCATAAATGCCCCTCAATATATTGATTTGTGCTGTCATCTGTGCTCAGTGAGTGCAGGATATGTTTAATGTTTTCCGTTCAACAGACAAGGGAAAGTGAAATGTCTGCTACAATTTCACTAAGTATACATGATAGTAACAATTACCGGTATCTACACAGTCAAATCTTTATTACAAATTACTTTTAATGTAGATATAAAAATTGACTTTATGATGTGATGAGTTTAAATAAAAACAAAATGCCTCCACCAAAGGACTATTACTGTATTACATCCTTTAAAAGATAGTATTTGCATTTCATAATTTTTGTCACAAGACTCCAAAATTATTGGCTTACTCCTCCATGCAGGATAAAGGATGAAGCCAGGTCCTTCAGCACTTATTTTTATTAACTGTATGGTAAATTATGCTTAGAGATCTGCTGGTGTATAGCTTATATGTCATGATCCAGACCGGGTTTTGAGTCCTCTTTTCCCTTTTTTCCCAGTCTGGTCATGTCAAGAGTTACTGTCACGATTAGCTGCAGCCGCCAAAAAGCGGCTCAGCCCATCATCGCCTCCACGCTGACCGACCACC
>VIAB01016383.1:41224-60397 GCA_009801035.1 Oophaga pumilio
GATCACCTATAGACTTAAATAGGCGAGTTATGTAAGAAAATAGTATAGTCCGATTTTTACCATACAGATATTCGGTCTGTGTGCAAATACTCATCTGAACAGTCATATTTATACAGAATAACATTATTTGTGCGCCGTCCATGTGATGTCAGTTTTTTCAACACACAGCACTCTGACCAAAAATACAGTTGTGTGAACGTAGCCTCAGAGACATTTTTACTCCCAAAAAAAATGCAAAAACAACGAAGAACCTAGACGTTTGTGTCTTAATTGCTGCATCTCTGCAGAAATTGAAATGTAGTCACATATGCTAATTAGGGTGCTCAGTGCATCCTTAGTGTGGCACTATTCTACCCTCACTGCCGGGTGAGTGCTGGATTGCCTGAGGTTTCTCTGCAGACAGTGCTGTCAATCATTAGTGAAGGAGGTTGGGGTAAGTCAGCACCCTAATTAGTATCAGTAATTAAACCATGTTCTGCACAATGGAGGCAGTCAGAACACTAAAGATGAGGCTTTATCCCCTACAATGCTGCATGCTTAGTTTATACTGTCAATTTTTAAATTCTGCTTTGTGACATTCCTCTTGGAGTTGTAAAAAAAAAATACAACAGACAGATAATAGATTTTACCTCCCCCATATAAGTTCAAAATGTCATATCAATCCTGCCTGTGTCAGACTGTAGAGACACACAAGCAATTGATAAGGGCAATTATAATGAATGGCATTAGATTTCCAGTAGAAATAACATTTAAGAAAACTTAAACTGGTATTGTAATGTTTTAGGTTATTCAAGTATTAACTAAATTGAACATGCCAGGAGAGAGGACATGGAATTGCATTTGTATGTATGTATCAATTACACTAACTACAAATTGGTCAAAGGAAAAAAAAAATGCAACTGTGCTAATGGAGTTGCAGTTCCTCCCCTAGTAATAAATGCATTCCTCCTTGCTTACTCCTTTCAAGAAAATAGGCTGTTATAAACCATGTGTGTAATCTGTCGGAGGGGCAGTGAAGTCACACATGCTGGCTTCCACATCATTTTTGTTAAATAGAAGACATCTGATAAAAGCGGTGGTATAGGTCTCCCTCTAGTGGTCATGGTTTACAATCGTTTACAATGAATCATGCTGATCTAGAAAGGATCTGTGGAAATTGCACTGATGATTTCAAGGGAATCGGTCAGCAGGTAATTGGCATGTAATCTAACAGCAGCATGATGTAGGAGCAGAGAGACTGATTCCAGCGCAGCGCAGCAGCTGTGTTAGGCCGGGGTCAGACATGCGAGAGACTCGCACGAGTCTCGCATGTCAATAACTGGCACTGCCGCCGGCACTCGGACAGGAGCGTGCGGCTTCATGTATTTCTATGCAGCCGCAAGCTCCGGTCACGAGTGCCGGCGGCAGTGCCGGGTATTGACGTGCGAGACTCATGCGAATTTCTCGTATGTCTGACCACGGCCTTACAATCAGTTTTCTCTGCTGCAGATCTAGCAGAGCTCACAGACTGATGAGCCCTGTATAGCCACATCCACACCACTGATTACCAGCTTTCCATGTATGTTGTAAAGGGAAATAAAGCTGATAATCCGTGGTAGGGTGTGGATGGACTAGGATGCATGAGGTTAGTTGTCCTGAAGTTATCTCCTGCTGATAAAACACTGATTGTATTGAAATAGCAAAACACTACAGAGTAAGTGAAACATCACTGGAATCCGGGTCTCTTTCAATACATCACGGTGCTCTCAGATTAAATGACTTGTTGAACGATTCCCTGTGATCAGAAACATTCAGTTGTGACACAGCTCTAACAGTAATGTGACTTGAAGAGATGTAGTAGATTTAATGCACTAGAATAGAGCCACAAGGTGGCGATGGTGAGCTGCAGAGGGACCCTACATGTAGTATTGGTGCAGTATTACAATGCCTACAAGGAGATCATGGCTAGTTACAAGAGTGGGGTCCTAATGTTTTAAATCTAAATTGTTTGTTTGTTATGCATAACCAAAAATGGATTCTTGAAATATGGTGTAATAAAAAAAAAATACAGAAACATAGAAGCATAAATTAAATTATGAAAAGCGTTAGAAGGCAATTAATGTTAATAAGAAAGGCGACTGTAAGAATATAAAAGGAGAAAATACATTCTTACATGGACTTACCCTGGAAAAATCAAAATGTGGCTCATACTGGCCTCCCATGCCATAGTTTGCTACCTGCCAGCAGGAAATGTATAATCAGAAGTCGTTACCACTACACCATTTTATTGCATTAAGAAAACTTTAAAACAACATTTTCTTTACAGAACTTTCTTACAATGATTATCAGAGTGGCTGACAGCAGGTTGAAGTTAATAAGAATCTTGCACCAGGTTTAAGCCGCCATAGCTGAGGCCAGCATAAAGTAACATCCGATACCATTGTTCCAATGATGCAATAATTTGCTATATCAGTAGTTTCCATAAGTCACTGTTCATCTCCTGCAGCCAGAACCAAGTGCTCAGATCCTTCCCATGACATGGACCCTGGTGACAGACTCCCTTTAATTTCACTTATCTTCCTGCCATATATCCATGGGTCAGTAACAAGCCTAAAGATACACTAAATACTTCTCATTCACTGTATAGAAAAGCATAGTCTGCTGCACTTTCTCTTACATGTTCACTCTCAGCTTTTCAGAAATTTGGTTAAGGACTCCAATTTCTTTAAAAGAAAAAAGAAAAAAAATTGAAAACTAATTTTGCAGACGGCCTTTTACGCTTTTTGTTTTGTTCAAAATAGTGTTAACTAGGTACCCTATGCAATTTACATATGCTATTACTATTTACTTATTAACTCATTTTGTTTTTTCTTGAGTTTTGTCTGTGAAATGGTTACAGTGTGAACATGCCCTCACACATTACATATACCAACTTATGCTCTGGCTCATGTCTGTCGTTCTGCTGATTCTTGAGAAGTTGCAGTGCTCATAATAACCACTAGGTGGCCACACACATGAAAGCCCAACATGAAACGTGTGTCCCAGCACCCCATTATTACACACAATTAGCAGCGTAAGAAAAAAAATCCTATTCCAAGATGTTGCCGCCTGCACAGTAGCAGCTATCTGATCAGCTCTATATGCACCGATAGCTGCCACTGCGCAGGTGCGGCGGGCGCCATTCTCAAATGGATTTTTTTTTTTTTTAAATATCAGGATAACCTCAACCATAATAATTCTACACACAGTACACATGTGATTATGCTGCAGCGCAGGTGCCACGGCTGGTTCCTTCCTTCAGAAGGGTTTCTTTTTTTTCTCAATATATATTATATTCATTATGTAAACTAAGGGGCAGGTCAGGGAGGGATCAGTGACCTGTCAGAAGCTATACTAGTGAATACCTAATCAGAGCATCACATGAAGACCACCTCACAGGCCGCCCCGAAGCACGAGAATATCATTAACTCAAAACTGAAAATAAAGACTAAACAACAACCACAAGACGGATTTCATCACCAGGTATCATTTTATTCAGTATAACGGCGCCGACCTGACAGTGTCTGTAGGTTACTGAGCACAATCGTGCCGACAGGTTCCCTTTAAATACATAACAAATGTCACATTAGAATTATTAAATTACTGTATTAAAGGGATTCTCCTTTTCAGCAGAGGTACAGATATAGATCTGGACTCAGGGAAGGTGAGTACCAGTTGATTTTTACCATTTTTAACAGGGTCACACTTAAAAAAAATACAAACAAAAAAACATAAGTTGAAAAGTAAAATCCCTTTAGTTTAAAGTTAATCCATCAGCAGACATTTGCTATATAATCTGTGAGCAACATGCTGCAGCAGCTGAGATCCTGATTCCAGCGATGTGTCACTTACTGATCTGTGTGTTGCTGTATCAGTAATATATCAGCAGATATCACTACAGGACTAGTTGCCTGGCGCCATGTGATCCTCCTGCTCTTTATAACCCTGCCCCCAACACTAATTTGCAGCCTTCAGCCTGTGCACAGTGTACACAAATAGCTGCCAAACAGTGGTAAGGATGGAGTTATATAGGTTTCAGCATATTGAGCACCAGTAAGTGACAAATCATTGGAATCCTGGTCTCGGTCCATACATCAATGCTAACTTCAGGAGGGGTAACAAAAACCTGGTGACAGATTCCCTTTAATAATTCAACTGCAATGATTGTCACTGGTTATGTCTGCAAACAAATAAATCAATGTCCTCTAAAATGATTGTTTCCATTAGATTTATAGTACCTGCAGCAGCTCTGCTGTGTCAGCGGTTAGGCCCGTGATAGCTTGCATGCGGTGATTCACCCGAGCAACGACAGGGTCATCGTATTCCTCCAACCAGGCGCTAGATATGAACAAGTGACATACTTCTGCATGAAATCCAGTTACATACATATAATAACAAATATCAGTGTTTTCCAGAAAGAAAACGTGGCAACCCCAAAGATGGCAAACCAGCGCTGACGTGGCAGTCCCGGACAGATTGGTGCGACTGCTGTGCCTAACTCATAAATTATGACACTGCTGTATTCTAATAGATTATCATCTCAATAGTTCTACAAGGGGAGATCAGGCTGAATGCTAAAATTAAACTTTTTCATTCATCAAGGGAACAAAAATCTGGAAACTTGTGTGACATGGAAAACAAAAAGTATCCTAGCAAACTAAAACTTATCTATCTGTAATCACAAGTATACATAAAACTGGGCACCTCAGTCATAACTAGAAAATAAGTCAAGAAATATCAGGAGGTTAACAAACATTGTTTTCCAAATAATACACACACACACCAAACTGTTAAAGGGGAATGAATCATTAAAGTATTTTGTAATAACTGAAACAAGTGAGTGATACATTTTCTCTGATCTGTTTTTATTTTCCGGTTGTGGATTGGTTACTTTCTTCTCTGTACATTATCACGGGGACGGCCATCTTGCCTGAGCATCTGTTAATCGCATATCAGGATATGCAGCAACAGTAAAATAGGAAACAATACTCTGGAGACGTCCATGGACTTCTATGGGACACTAGTATAGGCATGCTCTACAACCTGTGCAGAGATCACTGTAGCGGGCGGCATTCACAATGGGACACAATAGATTGTATTATGTGGTTTGAAATATGTAGCATCTTATTAGCCTAGCCTAATAGAATAAAAGGCGATACCGAGAGATTGTACAACATAGAAATAATATTTGGGAAGAGAAAAAAAAAAACCAGCGAGAAGGTCGCAGTCTAAAAGATAACCTTTAATCCATTAGGTTAAAACATGAGTGGCACAGGATTGCCGGGCATGGGAAAAAACACTTCATAAACAGATGACGCGTTTCGACTTAGCAGTGTTCATCAAGATCTTGATGAAGACTGCTAAGTCGAAACGCGTCATCTGTTTTTGAAGTGTTTTTTCCCATGCCCGGCAATCCTGTGCCACTCATGTACGTTTGCTCCATGGAACCGTGCTGAGCATCAGCTGTCTAATGAAGATTTCACAGAAGGGTGAGCTGACTATATTTTATTGTTTCCCATAGAAATAATATTGCACTGCTCCTATCTGTTCAGGGTTCATGTTATTTTGTAAGATACAGTGCATTTTGACAACTCTATAGGTGGATTCCGTGTAGAATTCAGAACAAAAGCCTTTATTTCTTACCTTTTAGATACCCTATAGTTTGCAGTGGTTAAAATGCCAGTTTTAGGGTCACGAACTGTAGCTCTGGCCAGCTGCAAAAAAAAAAAAACAACAAATAACATGTTAATTAATCAAATAGGAGGCATATGCCGCATATTATAGTTAAGCAAACTTTGTCAAGGGTTATCTTACATGGCAAAAAACCATGACAATGGATGAAGTCTAACACAACCCCAGTCTCTGAAAATGTGGTAGGCGGACTGCTCCTGTAATCCAATGACGCATACACCTGCTCCAAAACTTATATTGCTTTGTCCACAGCCGAAGTTACCTCCCCTCTGACCCCGCGCTACCAGCAAATCCAGAGAGATAATTTCATTCCTTTATTTATCCAAATGCTTCATAAAAGCAATGTTTCAGCCTGAAAGTGGCCTTTTTCAATTATAAGCTTCATCTGCCATTTTGCTTATGCAATGTAAAAGGCTGCTTTCTAGCTGAAATGTTGCTTTTATGATGCATTTGGATAAATAAAGGAATTAAATTATCTCTCTGGTGCCTTGGAAACAATTGGTCTCTGAGCAAAAGTTTTCGGCAAGTGTGCAAACAATTCTGCAATGTAAAGCCCCCGTCTCACATAGCGAGATAGCTGAAGCGTCACCGATTTTGTGACGCAACAGCGACCTAGCCAGCGATCTCGCTACATGTGACACGCAGCGGCGACCGGCCCCCCTGCTGGATATCGCTGATCATCCTCGAATGTCCTGGACCATTTTTTCATCGTTGGTGTCCCGCTGGCCAGTGCGCATCGCTGTGTTTGACCCCGATGAGCGACCTCGCTGGCGACGCAGAACTCAGGCGGGAATGGTCAGAAAAGCTGCTGTGTAACAAGGTACCAACGTCCGCCGAGGTCAGTGTACGGATCGCCAGATCGTTGCTGCGTCCCTAAAGAGAATTGCCTGCTTGGCAGCTTACTATTGACCATTTAGCGACGCACCAGTGATCTTTACCAGGTCGTATCGTTGCCGGGATCGCTGGTGCGTCACTAAGTGAAACGGGACCCTAAGAGGGTACATTCCCACTGTCAGTAAAGGCTGCGGGTTGGACGCTGCGCATCTCCGCAGCGTCCAGATGTTATAGCATAGTGGATGGGATGTCAAGAAATCCCATGTCCACTATGCGTGCACAGACGCCTTCGGATCACCCGCGGAGCTGGACATGCGGAGCGTCTCTCCACACCGCAGCATGTCAATTTATCTTGCGGGGACGCAAGATAAATCTCACCCGTACAATGTATTGGACACGGTGATTCCGCCACAGTTCAGTGATTACATGCGGAATCACCTGCGTTCAATAGCCGGCAGCGCTTTGGACACAGTGTACATGTGCGGCGTCCAAAGCGCTGCCAATTACTGACAGTGTGCATTTCCTCCTCTCCTCCAAATAAGATGTGCGTGTTACAGTAGGAGTAAAAAGTGAAATGTGCACCCAAACTGCACCTTTTTACAGTCCAAAATTCACACCTGTATTTACCACTGCACATTTACTTGCAAAATCTCAGTAATGGAAAGGTCCTGTGGATATGTACAGTGACATTTTGGTATAAGAATTGGTAACAGAGCAGAAGCATTTAAAATGCCATATAATAAGCCGATGTTTAGTAAAAGTACAAAATGAAGACGATAGTTTAGATCTTATATAGAGGAACACCAAGTAAAAGCGTAAAGTGTCCTGTGGCTGCATGAGGGCCAACATGAGTCAATCTTTCTTTCTCCAAGTAGAACGTCAACTGGCTACTCTGAAACTTGGACCGGTGACCCCATTATACTCTATTTTCCAGCTTATGAAAGATTTGTGAATAAGCAAAAAGCAGAAATGAGAAAATAAAAAATTTAGTTTGACTTTTCATTTCCTATTATTGTGCAAGTGTTGATTTATCATACATTTAATGAATCCCAGCTGCATGACTGTTTTTCTTCCCAGGTAAAATAGATATAAAAAAATTCCCTATTTGTACCAATCACATGATATGCTACCATTAGTAGTAGATTCACCACTACCACAGAGTGTCCTCAGGTACACAGTCCTAACCACGGGCATAAAACCAGATCCGGAAAAGTACTGGAGCACAATCATGCATATGCAAGCTAGTTCTTTTGCCCTCACTCTGTTATTTAGTTATACATTTTTTGTTGCCAAATCACTTGGATCGGATGATCTGAATAGGGTGGAATTAGTTTTGATCCCGTCGGTCAGTTGTCATAGTGAATAAACATATACTGGGGATGTTTGGCAATTTCAGAATTTTGTACTCCAAAAAAGGCAGATGTGGAGAAGAAATACTGTTTTACCCTTTAATATGTAGAACTCGGCCCAGCTCCGCAGAACTTCTACAGATTTAGTTGGCCCCATACGATAACTGCGTTGAAACAGCTGGTCAGACAAGCAATATTTTAGCTGAACAGATTGCCACTTATGTATTAATCATCTTCTGACATTAGAGGGGTATACACATTTAGGGCAATTTGACAGGATATCCCAGAGATGGGATTTGCACCAATCTCTTCAATGGGGTCCCCGGACTCGGATGGAGAGTACACAGTAGGCTACAGGAGCCACTTATTGCTCAACGTATTTCTTGAATCATAACAGCAGTCAGTAACATGAATCTTCAAAGAAAATAAGGGGAATCTTCCAGCAGTATTTCACTTTTTAAACTATTGATATGCACACGTAGCTCGTGCAAAGACAAGTCCAGACCTTTAGTCTTCGTAAAAACATATTCACACGCTGTAAACTGGAAAATCTGCAAGCAAATATGTCAACAGGTTTCATCCATTTCATTACAATGGGTGAAATATGCAAAATAGGGAATTGTTAGCCTTGCAAAATGTTAGTTAGCATTGAACATTTTTTTCATCATGGTGTTGATGGGTCTTTCTTTCATTGTTGCAAATTTTGGGTGATATTTCTTGCCCTGCAGGGCGAGATGGACATCAATGGTCAAACGGTTATTCTGATACTGCTTGATAAAAAGCAAGCTATACAACCAACACATGAAGGTCTTATGCCAGAAATGTTACAAAGTAAAAAGTAAGGTGAACGAGTAGAAAAGGACTACTACCACAGTCACTAGCAGTACATCAGCTACCGGCATGTGGAACGATTCTAGTACCTTGTGATCAACTTCAAGACGCCAAAACATTTCTGCCAAATAAAATATGGAATTCAGTTTGGGTTAAGTTAGATCAGCGCCTCCAATATTTTATTTTGATTCTTTCCATATTGAGCGTCTTTCTTCCATCTGCTTTTTTTGGCTTTTAATTTCCATAATCTGTAAATGAAAGACTTGTGCTTTCCACGTACACACAGCAAAAGCGGCTTCTAAAATCTGAAGGGAAATTGGACTGACTGGCCTCCTCCGTCTCTATACTATACTCTAAATGGAAAGTTACTGTATACCAGAATAACAAGATGTAATCTAGACAATGAGGAAACAAAGACGACCCTGGAGGGATGACTTCTTAAATACATTGCACTAATTCTATATTACACAAACATTTTGCAGATTTTGGCACACACATATATAACATTCAGATATATAACATCTGCTGCTTGCTATGAGAGCCCATCCATTACCATTGTATTGCAATTTGCTGCAGATTTTCGGTGGCAATCCATCACAAAGCCATGGTCCAGTTGGAGAAAATCACAGAGGTCCTGTATCTATCTATAACTTGTAAAACACCTACATGAGTATAAGGAGCAATAGATAAGGGGCAAAAATGCATCAATATACCCAAGAGGCCAAACGCACGCATTTTCTTTGATGGGAAAAGTGTACTCCATGCCAGTGTGCATTACCATTACCATTACCATGTGAAGGTTTATGTGATATTCTCGCCCTGTTTATCTGTATGTACTGTAAAAGGGCCATAACTTATACAGCACTGGCTATTTTGGCTTGTTCCTTTTCAGTATCCATCCTCAATACTGTGACTGCACAAATTGTAAATGCATTGATTTGTAGTGTTCACACATGGGACTTTTGTTATCATTTCTTACCATTACTATTTTGTATGTCTATTTTTATGCTTTTAATTACTTTGTTATCCAATAAAGAATACATTTATTGATTTTGAGCCTTGCACATTTCTTTACAGGTATTCTTCTATCTAGAACTTGTCTCAACAACAGAAATATCCAGCGATGTATGGTGCAAGTATAAGAGATGAAAGAAATTCATTCATCCAATGGATGATTTGACAAACACCCTTTCTTGGACGTCTGTCAGCTATGGCTCCGGGATAAAAAAAAAACAACATATGGGTCATACAGTAAATTATAATTATAAAGGGCTGTGGCAGATTGCTCTAGACAGTTTTAGGCCGGGTTCAAATGTTTTATTGTCACATCCGTGGCTCCATCAGGCCTTCAATCTGATGACCTGAAAAATGGTGGCTGCAACGAAGCAGCTATTGAGTTTAGAAGCAGACGGAGCCACCATGTCTCTTTTCTCCTCTTTGGTTGGCAGTTTAAGCCTTTTTGACAAAGTGACCCTACGTGCTTCATTAAAGCAATTGTCCAGCCAGTGATTATGCCTGAATCCCATGTATCAGGGCTTCGGATGGAATCCCAAGCGTGGCCAGCTATTTGTGGCTAAAGCATGATGTGAATTTTGCCTTACTTTCATCATATTATTGTACATTACACAGTGAAGAAGGCTCAAACTGTGCAAAGACACTGAGCCAGCAAGAACGGTTTGATCACAAAGAGCCTGAAGACTTGTGAATAACATAGTTATTAAGGTTGAAGGAAGACTTTAAGTCCATCTAGTTCAACCTATATCCTATCCTAACCTGCCCTAACATGTTCATCCAGAGGAAGGCAAAAAAAACCCAAGTGGCAAACAGTAAGCTTCACATTGGGGAAAAAAATTCCTTCCCGACTCCACATACGGCAATCAGACTAGCTCCCTGGATCAACGCAATATCTAGGAAACTAGTGAGTATAGCCTGTATTATTATACTTTTCAAGAAAGGCATCCAGTCCCTTCTTAAATTTTAGTAAGGAATCACTCATTACAACATTAGACGGCAGAGAGTTCCATAGTCTCACTGCTCTTACAGTAAAGAATCTGCGTCTGTGATTATGACTAAACCTTCTTTCCTCCAGACGTAGAGGATGCCCCCTTGTCCCAGTCACAGGTCTAAGAGTAAAAAGATAATTAGAAATGTCTTTGTACTGTCCCCTCATATATTTATACATTGTAATAAGATCACCCCTAAGCCTTAGTTTTTCCAAACTAAATAACCCCAAGTGTAATAACCTGTCCTGGTATTGCAGACCCCCCAGTTCTCTAATAACCTTGGTCGCTCTTCTCTGCACCCGCTCCAGTTCAGCTATGTCTTTCTTATACACCGGAGACCAGAACTGCACACAGTATTCTAAGTGTGGTCGCACCAGTGACTTGTATAGAGGTAAAATTATGTTCTCCTCATGAGCATCTATGCCTCTTTTAATGCATCCCATTATTTTATTTGCCTTGGCAGCAGCTGCCTGACATTGGCCACTAAATGTGAGTTTGTCGACCACCCATACACCCAGGTCTTTTTCAGTGACAGTTTTGCCCAGTGTTTTACAATTAAGCACATAATTATACATCTTGTTTGTTCTACCCAAGTGCATGACCTTACATTTATCCCAAATAAAGCTCATTTGCCATTTATCAGCCCAAGCTTCTTGGGAATGCAGCTCTGGATTGAATTTCCAGATCCAGGTGTTCTCGCAACACTGCCTCCGGTGCCTTGTACTGAGAAGCAGCTGTTCCCATCTCATCCATGCAAGGCAGAGATGTGAACAAGCCTTTAAACAAGAACTCTAGCTGCTCTCATTGCTTCAACGCATGCATTTCTACTTTTACATATCTCACGGAGAGCAAAAATCTGTAGGGCACCATTTTGTTATTTACGGAATTTCATTCGGATCGGTCATCAATATCAGATCATAAAGGTAAGACAGCTGTCACCAGCCACCGATCAACTGTTTTCAGTTGAGCCGCAGTATCTGAGAACAACCACTACATAGTGTATGATGCAGTCAGGTTCAGACCCCACTAATTTGATATTGATAACAGATGCTAAAGGTAAGGCATCAAAATCTAAGTAGGGGACAACCCCCTTTAATCCCCTGCAGATTAATTCCATCTTTGGATGTTGGGCAACTAAGGCCCACCACTACTTAACCAATGGGTTAAGGGTTAATCTTTAGTCCCACTACAGACAGGGCAAAGCCGGCAGACATCTGCTGCTGCCAGTTGTGTTACGGCCAGACACAAGTGAGGATGAGGAGGAGATGGGGACATTGTTGAACTCGAGACACACAGAGAAGATTGTAAATATTTATCATCTTAAAAATGCTCAAAGAAAAAGAGGAGATTAAGAGAAGAATCACTAGGATTATTTAAATATTTTTTGTGCATTTTTCTGCAGTTATTGTTTGAACCCGTCACTTGCCCTTTGCTGCCCTATTGATACGTTATTTATATATGCAAGTGTATAATGTTTTGCTGAGCAAGAATATCACAACATTTACTTACTTTTGGCTTAGCCAGCTCTTTAATTTTCTCGATTTCATCATTGGACAAAACATCCAAGTAACGCACAATGCGCGGACTATCCCACTCATCTTCTTCCTTAATGGGTGTCAAAATCAGAAGTGGATTCCGGAATCCGTCATGATACCGACAAAAGAGTCGCTTCTTTCTTCTGGGAGTCTGAAAATCAGACCAAATATGAAAATATGCAGGAATAGTTTAGTTAAAAATCACAAGGCTAATTTTATGCAAACTTAAGTAAAAAATGAGTAGCAAAAAAGGCATAAAATATTACAAACTACAAACTGTTTAAGCCTATTTCAGAGTTTAACAAATAGCACATATTATTGCCTCGATTAATCAAGACCAGCGTAGTGCACGACAGATTTAATTTTTATGCAGTTTCTGCCATGAGTGATAAATAAGATAATTTCAATAGGTTAGACTTTTCTGAATGTCCAATTATGTTTCTCTTTTTGGTTTATATTATTTTACTCTATGAATGGAAAAAGAGGAGTAAATGTTTATATTTCATTTTGTGGGTTATTTTATGGACCACTAGTATGTGGTCACTTGATCAATGGTTTAATATAGCGCAATACTTCTGTGTACTGTCCTGGGTCAGGGAAAGATTGAAGTATTAACATGTCAACGCATTGGCACTCTGATCGCACTGTGGTTGGCTAATGGGGTGACAAAGGGACGCTTCTAAAAGGGTTAAACTACTGTGACAGGTATGATCCCAGCAGCTGAAGGTAACTGTCAGCTGTATAGAGTGGGCACCTGCCACACATCAGCTACGGTGCCCGCTCCATACATTTTCATCACACATGAGGAAGGGCTCCGTGAGCTTTCTATTTCTATTCATTATATACCAAAAATATTTTGCACTTAATGTTAAAAAGAAAAGTAAAATCCTTTCAGCAGCACTTATTAGTCTGAGCAGCATAGCATCTACACATTGCAGAAGAAATAAGGTCATTTCAAGCTTCCTCAATGTAAGGAATGTCCAGATAATGCAAATAGAGGCTGTACCCACTGTGCCTATGTCACTTAATGACAAGGCTAAAGCAGAGAGGCCACTGCACAGCCAATGAGGGTTAGCCCAGGATAGCCATGCATAGACGTGCCCACCTTGGCAATATTTAGGGTAATTTTTTTTTTATAGTCCATTATTACAATTTTAACTGACTGCAAAAATCTGCCAACAAGTGTAACGCCTCAGTTTCGGGACTTGAACCCGTGAACTCTTGCTGCGTGGTCGGTTTCATTTTGTGCTGAGCCATTTTGGTTTCTGTTGAAATGCTGATGGTTTCTCTGTCTTTCCTTTCTTTGGTGTGCATCTATTCAGATATCTCTCACTTCCACATTTGGTTCTGTCCTATCACGTATTGTGAGGGGGAAGTATGCTCACCTTGCACCTGCATCTTTGCTGGCTATATTTCACCATAGCTGGTGTTTGGTGATGCAGCTCCTCAGCTTGGGATCATCTTACCTGGTTATTCTCTGTTGTTTTTCCTACTGTTTGTTTATGTGTCTTCTTCCCCAGTACCCTTTTCTTTCTTATACATTTGGGGTCTGGAAGGTTTTCCACGTATTCTGTTTGTTGTGTGGTGGTTCTAATTTTCTTCTGTCTTTTCTGTGTGAACACTTTCATAGGCCTGTGCCTTTTTCTCAGATTTTTTGTGCATTTCACTTAGTAGCTATCATTATTTTATTTTCTTATAGACAGGGTGCAGTTAAGGACATTCAGGGTAAGTCAAAGTTGAGTGGGAGCATCATTGGGTATATTTAGGGAGCCAACCTCCATGGTCAGGCAGGAACAGATCAGCGACTCTACTAGTCTGAACAGGGTCCTGTTGGGTTCAGGTGTTTGTCTCTCCTGGTTTGTACTTTACTAGTGTAAATGTGCTTATACGGTCATAACACAAGCTCATGGGCAATGTTTTAATAGGATCATTAACCCCATTACACCAGATAAGCGGTCATCAGTGAGCAATCCCTACTGAAGATGTGACAGATCTTACTGCCAAGCTCCGACTAGAAATTAATAAATCCAGATTCTGATAGCTTTGTGTTATAATCTGATAAGATTATATTCACATTGCTAAGGCAAGGGGCTGATGCATGACAATCATTTCATAACTAATACTTCAAAGTACTGATACCATTTTCACTCCTTCCCCACGGCACAGGGCTTCATAAGTGTCCCGCTCGGGCAGGTAGTCCAAGGGTCTGTTGTAGACACCAGAACTTGGGGTGGAAGTTTCCTTCTCCGCAGTCTTGTTACCCTTCACATCTGTTCTTTGTTTCTCCAGAAGTCGCTCAAAATATCTCAGATTTGTTCCTGCTCGATCATGACTGGAATCTATGGAGAAACAAGAATAAAATAAGAATACATACATACATATACACACAATTACTACGTTCAGAAATAACTACATTGGTTCTGATACAGACAGATTACTTATATTTTACGTATAACCTTGTAATTACCTTACATTAAAGCAGTCTAGATTTACCCTGCAGAATGCGCAATGGTAACAAAATGCATAGAGCTTGTAAGCAAAGCAAGTAAGAAGGCAGCGGATGGTCTAGGGTTCATTTACTTTGACAGCAGGACATGCAACTAATAAAGGAGTTATACAGGCTTGGGATAAAAGTTTGTACCACATGCTGTCACAATTTCCTGTTGTTGTAGGAGTGAGTGCTCTGTCAATGGACTGAATGTATCTGATTTGCATACAACTACAGTCACATTCCAACTAAACTCCTCCAGCTTCTCTCAATTCACTTGTATGGAAAGAAGCCAAACACATCTAGTAGGCACATGATTGCAAGTATGCAAATTGCATACATGTAGTCTTGAGACCGTCCACTCGCAGGGGCAATACCAGGAAATCATGAGCCACATGCACTCCACCCATACAGTAACTGTACACTTCTGGTTCAAGCCAGGAGAACCCCTTTAAGGCGACCATTAAAAATAGATAATTGCCTAAAGCTGTACATGCAAATGATTGGCCAGTGAAATTCCCTAGGACAATTATAAAGAAGTTCAGAATTATCATGAAACACGTCAGTGCCCCAAATAGTTCATTCAATGTGTGCGCCATATTTTTTTTTTTTTTTATATATACCGCCATTAATTGCCACAGTGCTTTACAGACATCACATCACTATTATCGTTGTCCTCATTGGGTCATTGGGGTCCACAATCTAGATTCCCTATCAGTATGTCTTTGGAGTTAGGGAGGAAACCGGACAACCAGGAGCAAACACGGGGAGAACATACAAACTTCTGCAGATGTTGTCCTTCACAAGATTTGAGCACATGACCCTAAGGCTAAGTGCACATGTTCAGGAATGTGTGCAGAATTTCCTGAGCAAAACCGGACTTTTTTTCGCGGTAAAAACACGCGTTTTTGGTGCTTTTTTTGCGTTGATTTTGCGCGTTTTTACAGCGATTTTTCCCTGAACTTTCTAGGTCAATAATATAGCGGGAAAAACGCTAGAATTCCACGAAATTAATGAACATGTTGCTTCTTTTTCCGCGATGCGTTTTTTTCGCGGAAAAAAAACGCATCATGTGCACAAAAATTGCGGAATTCATTCTAAATAATAGGATACTTTATTCATGCGTTTCTTGTCGCAAAAAAACGCGGAAAAAAAACGCAAATAATCCTGAACGTGTGCACTTAGCCTAATAGTGTTTAAAATCACAAAATTTTGATTGTTTGTTTTTGGGTCACCCAGCTACTAAAGCTGCATGTACCCAGGTGGTACCAGTAAAAATACTTCTTTATTGAAAAAACATGACCTCACATCGACTGAAAAATAGAGAGAGATGATATTGCAAATATTGACAGCTAATACTTCTCTAGGTTTATGAAACACAATTATGAGAAAACAACAGTGCTAACCACTTAGCCCCCGTGCAGCCCAATATGAAATGAATATACATTCAGGGCACCATAGAGTTAAAGTTTATTGTCTTTCATTTGAATAATTTAATTGCAATTAATTTCACTGCCATCTTAAATTAACGACACATCCATGTACACTGAGCTCCACTGGGGAACACCGAATACTACTGAAGAGCGTGGCCTCACCTAACGCTAGCAGTCGTCTTGTGAGCTCGACTGCCCTATGGAGGTCTCCCAGCTGGAAAACAGTGTAACTGAGGTAGTCGAGAACTTCCACTTTAGGTGTGGTGGACTCTTCTCCTTCATCCAGCAGCTTCAAAGCTTCCTGCATCCACAGGACAGTATGGTAATAGTCACCATCATTGTAGGCAATTTTCCCCATCCCAAAGCAGTCATCCACAGATAACGATGAGACATATTTACTGCCTAAAATATAAAAAAAAAAAAGAAAATCATTAAAAAGAGCCAGCAACTGTAGGATCATCCCGTTAACAATAATATTCAAACATGTGAAAAAGTAACAAACTCCTCCACAGAACAATGGTTACATATGAGTATATGCATCTTATCAGAATTCCCCCATTACATTAGAGATACATTTTGTATTAAACACTAATGATTTCATAGTTTTTAAGGTTAGAGCTATCCTGATCAACCTATAACCAAATCTGTTGACCCAGAGGAAGGCAAAAACCACATAAGGCAGATGCCAGATTCCCTAGGCCTAGATCAATGTCCCATCACAGAATCTAGCACCCATAACCTGTCATATTTTTCAAGAAAGGCATCCAGGCCATTCTTGTACTTTTGTAGTGAATTAATCATTATATCATCATGTGGCAGAGAGTTCCACATAATGTGTAATCTATGGAGTCCAAGCCAGGGGACCACCACCATCAGTAGCACAAACACACTGGGACACTTGTAGAAGGGTCATAGCTTCTCAAACTGCACCGTTCAAACACACTCAAATAATTATCAATGTTTTAACCCAGAAACCCCTTTAATAATCCATTTTGAGGCATAAACAAGAAGTATGTCACCTCCACCCACGAGGAAGAAGGGCGAAACACGCGTTATGGCCTGGAACATGTGGGTCTACGCCATTATCAAGTAAGGTTGTCCTATATGCCTTTATCTCCCCTTCTCTATGGTCTTTTTTGGGGAGGAGGACTTTTGCCCATCTTTGCTTCAGTGTATTTAGTAAGGTTAATACGAAGGTCTTTTGCACTAGTATTTCACAACAACTTTACCCTATTATTTCCATTTTAAAGTCATTACATAATTATAATCAGTGCACTCTGGCCATGTCTGCTATCTTCATGCCCGCATTATACTACAGAGGTATTTTGCACTAGCACTTTACATTTCTACCTCATTTAGTTACTTATTTTGTTGGGTATTTTATAGCCATATTTTTAGGAGATTTTTAATTTAATTTTTTTTTTATCACAACTTACATATTTTGACAATATTAATATATGTTTCTTGGGACCACCTTGAGGCCATTTCTTGCTGTATGGCCATAATTAGGCATATGATTAATGTTTGCACTGACAATACTCACTAAATATATGCATGACTAATAGTTTACTGTAGAGTGTGCCTAAAATTAACATTTGGATTTTTTACTTTTCTTATTTCTATTTTAATGATTTCTACTAGATATCTAATTGGTTCCGATATCACGGTGCCGTAACATCTGTGAGGAACTTGGTGCCTGTTACTAATTTGTATGCAGTTTTATTTTAATTATTTTGAATACATTTATGATTTTAATATTGGAGTTGCACTGCACTTTCATGTCACTCGGATTCTGCATGTCTTCTATGAGAGCCCAGGCCTTCTGGCTTCTCTATAAATAATAAATTGTATGACTTACAAATCAATACTAAGAACTGGGCCACAGCCATGAAGGCATCAAAGGTTTTCCATATATTAAAATGCAATTAGCAACCTTCTATAAGCTACACAGATAAAGGGTTTGTCCATTTAAAAGTAGCTACAGAATTGGTGACAAGTTACTTATCTCTGGGATTTGTACCAGTTGGCAGAACAAGGAACTTTTTTACCTGATGGGTCACATTCATTCTCGTTACATAATGGCGAGGCAGCCTGGCAGGTCAGATGCCGAACACCACTCCATTTATTGTCTATGGAATCCCCATAAAGAGCAGAGTGCAGAGCTCATTCTAACAAAGATGAAAGTGCCGATAAGTGTGGCTCATCTGTGGTTAAGTGATTTCTCGGGTTACTCGGACAGACTCTTTCAAGGGGCTTTTGAGTACAAACAAGTTTACACCTATGCCCAAGAAAGGCGATAACTACTAGATGGATGGGATGAAATCCTCGCCAAATGCCTGGACACAGGCTTTTGTGCCCTCCAGTTTAAATGGAGCACCCAATTCATTCAGGACTGCTGGAGATAGCAGAGTGCAGAGATTGACCATTTATATAGGGGGAAAAAGTCACACTTTTTGGCAATCGCTGGAAGAGTCAATGGTACCATGAATCAAATAGTTGTTACCTTTCCTGTGGAAACTGTACAGCTATGCAAGCTTAAAAAAAACAACTTATGTTCCCTGTTACTATGATTTGCAATGTTTTTTTTTCTTTTCCATTTGTGCCAAAACCTAAATTAACAAAGCTACTGCATAGCAATTAACAGAGCAGTGCATTGTGGGAACTCACATAATGAAGTCAGAGAATAGCTGTTCAGTCCTGTTTGACAGGAGAGTGCTGCTGGAAAGAGGGTACCGAAGCACCTGACAGATGGGTGTTCCATGGGCCCCAAAAATTAGGACCCACTCTTCTACAAGGATGTCTGTTGAGTCCCCCTTTCTCTGATTCACAGATGACATAAGGAAATGTCTTGTCATCAGGCAGTACACGAGAACATTAGCAAGCAGTAAGGAATCATCCATCTGCCTCTCCAGGGTATATGCACTGAAAAGACTTATTATTGCATCAAAGCTTCATTAACCCCTTCACCCCCAAGGGTGGTTTGCACGTTAA
>VIAB01016384.1:0-10461 GCA_009801035.1 Oophaga pumilio
ACTATTTTGGATCTAGGCAATAAATTTACTGTGATTTATATATAAATACCTGTCAGTGCTCATCATCTCATGAAATACATTTAAATTTGACAAGCTTGCTTTTTCTGAAATTGCCTGCGCCCCTGACGACCAATGTGCAAAAATTTTGCACGGGCCAAGCTAGTATGATATAGTGGCATCTCTCTTATGAGACATTGTTTGCTTTTTTATCTTTCTTAGTGTTAATATTAATGATCAATAAAAATTACTTTTATATTCACATTTTCTGGATCTCTTCGATATTCTGGTGATGACATTCATCATGAAGGTTGTTCATACAGTAATATTACTACCATAGTATGATTTAATGCAACCACCATATACAGTCATGGACAAAAGTTTTGAGAATGACACAAATATTAATTTTTATAAAGTCTACTGCTTCACTTTTTCTAATGGCAATTTGCATATACTCCAGAATGTTATAAAGAGTGATCAGCTTAACAGCAATTACTTGCAAAGTCAATATTTGGCTAGAAAATGAACTTTATCCCCCAAAACACATTTCAATATCATTGCAGTCCTGCCTTAAAAGGACCAGCTAACCTCTTTTCAGTGATTGCTCCATTAACACAGGTGTGGGTGTTGATGAGGACATGGCTGGAGATCAGTCTGTCATGATTAAGTAAGAATGACACCACTGGACACTTTAAAAGGAGGCTGGTGCTTGGCATCATTGTTTCTCTTCTGTTAACCATGGTTATCTCTAAAGAAACACGTGCAGTCATCATTGCAATGCACAAAAATGGCCTAAAAGGGAAGAGTATCGCAGCTAGAAAGACTGCACCTCAGTCAACAATCTATCGCATCATCAAGAACTTCAAGGAGAGAAGTTCCATTGTTGCCAAAAAGGCTCCAGGGCGCCCAAGAAAGACCAGCAAGCGCCAGGACTGTCTCTTAAAAGTGTTTCAGCTGCGGGATTGGGCTACCAGCAGTGCAGAGCTTGCTCAGGAATGGCAGCAGGCAGGTGTGAGTGCATCTGCACGCACTGTGAGGCGGAGACTCTTGGAGCAAGGCCTGGTCTCAAGGAGGGCAGCAAAGAAGCCACTTCTCTCCAGAAAAAACATAATGGACAGACTGATATTCTTCAAAAGGTACAGGCAGTGGACTGCTGAGGACCGGGGTAAAGTTATTTTCTCTGATGAATCCCCTTTTCGATTGTTTGGGACATCAGGAAAACGCCTCATTCGGAGAAGACAAGGTGAGCGCTACCACCAGTCTTGTCTCATGCCAACTGTTAAGCATCCTGAAACCATTCATGTGTGGGGTTGCTTCTCAGCCAAGGGAATCAGCTCTCTCACTGTCTTGCCTAAAAACACAGCCATGAATAAAGAATGGTACCAGAATGTCCTCCAAGAGCAACTTCTCCCAACCCTCCAAGAGCAGTTTGGCGATCAACAATGCCTTTTCCAGCATGATGGAGCACCTTGCCATAAAGCAAAGGTGATAACTAAATGGTTCAGGGAACAAAACATAGAGATTTTGGGTCCATGGCCTGGAAACTCCCCAGATCTTAATCCCATTGAGAACTTGTGGTCAATCATCAAGAGACGGATGGACAAACAAAAACCTAAAAATTCTGACAAAATGAAAGCATTGATTGTGCAAGAATGGACTGCTATCAGTCAGGATTTGGTCCATAAGTTAATTGAGAGCATGCCAGGGAGAATTGCAGAGGTCCTGAAGAAGAAGGGTCAACACTGCAAATATTGACTTGCTACATTAACTCATTCTAACTGTCAATATAAGCTTTTGTTACTCATATGTTTGCAATTATATTTCTGTCTGTGATAAAAACATCTGTCAAACACACATAAAAACCAGAGGGCAGCAGATCATGTGAAAATATAATATTTGTGTCATTCTCAAAACTTTTGGCCATGACTGTAGTGATCAAGTTTTATATCCATACAATGACTATTACCACTACTCTATTGGCTATTACAAAGAAAAGTTCTCCAGGGACCTGCAGTTGTAAAAAGTAACAGACAGCATGATATTCCCGTCCCACTGAAAACCTACACAAACACAGGGAGAACATGTAAATTCCTTGTTGGTGCTGCCATTAGTGAGATTAGAGCCCACGGTGGCAACTTAGCAAGGCAACAGCAATAATCACTGGAACCACCATGCTTTGTCAGAAGATGTACATGTAATTGCATCCAGTACACTTAGGCATCCTCAAATATGAAATACTTACAGGTTTTTCCAACAGGCAAGCAATTATGAACATTCATTCATTTCCACACTTATCTATATAAACATACAGTATGTGTATGCACATTTGCTATGTACATGCATACACGTATGAACCCTCAGTTCCTACAGATGCATGATGGCTCAGTGGTTATCACTGTTTTCTTGATGTGCTTTATTATTATTATTTATTTCTATAGCACCATTGATTCATGCTGCACATGAGAAGGGGTTACATACAAATTACAGATATCACTTACAATAAACAAACTAACAATGACAGACTGATACAGAGGTGAGAGGACCCTGTACTTGTGGGCTTACATTCTACAGGATGGTGGGGAAGGAGACAGTAGGTTGATGGGTTGCAGCAGCTCTGGTGTTGGTGAGGCGGTAGCTCCGGTAATGGTGAGGATGCAGCGGGGTCATTGCAGGCTGTAATCTTTCCTGAAAAGGTTGGTTTTCAGGTTCTGTCTGAAGGATCTGAATGTGGTTGATAGTCGGACGTGTGGGGGCAAAGAATTCCAGAGGATGGGGGATATACGGGAAAAGTCTTGGAGGCGGTTGTGCTTGAGTATGGACTTCAAATCCCAGCTAGAACAACACCTGAAAGGAGATTGTATGCTTTCTCCTGTGTTTGTGTGAGTTTCCTACAACACTCCAAAGACATACTGTTAAGTAATTTAGACTGTGAGCCCCAATGAGGACCAGGAGTGGACACACATAGAATTGGGCACCTATGCAGTCCAAAAGCTTCTGCTTTGGAGGTAGAAATGGTCCCATTACCTCTTGAACCTCTATGTGGTTCCACCAATAGTCTGTCTGTCCCCGTCTGTTGTGGAACTAATTGTACTATATAAGTGAGATAAATACACCCAATGCCTAACTAAAATATAAGCACACAACATCATTTTTCACAAACGATGTGCTCCGAGACATAACAAGGTCTTACATCTGAAGATAAAGATTGAGATTAGTTTCCTGCTCTGCTGGAGGTGCATGAAGCAAGTGAAGGGGGAATGCAAGTCCTATGTAGAAGTGAAGATGACGTTAATTATCACATCATGGAAAAATCTTTTTTATTATCTCCTAACAAGTAATAAAATCAGGTGGGGAGAGTATAGGCAAACAACAGCAAGCTATGGCCGTTTCGTGTCTACTGCTGTTTTTATGAGGATATGCCTGTAGAAATCAGTAGACACAAAAAAAGATGTTACCATGATATGGGGAGTGTTTTACTCCACTTCTACTACTTGGGACTTTTAGTGACTTTTTGTATATTGACAGAGCTCCACTGATCGTCACGAGAGTTACTGATGTGTATGAACTATACCTGCATATATCATCGTGTAGTTATGGGAAGAAGATGGTAGTGCCAAACGGTTTACTTTTTGCCTGTTCTGAAGAGGATAGGCAATATTCTTGTTCAGTCACTAATCCGATGACAGCTGAGAGCTTCTAAACAAGGCTTTTAATAGGCTGTGGGAACAATAGAGCTGGAACTGCTGGGCAAGATTACTGCTAATTTGCATGGAAACAAAACAACATTATTTTGCTGCTATTATGAAAATCATGATGGTTTGTTGCAATTATGGAAGATCGTGGCTAAAAAGGTGCCACGAAAGAGGACATATGCATTATACCGTACAATAGTCACAGAGGGGGACATTTCTACTGCGAGGGGTCACAAAGAGAAACCTCACTATTATATTTTATTTTTGGGGATATTGAAACTGTTGGAGGAACAAAAAAGAGGTATGGTTACTGGGTTAGGGACAAGGGTGACGCTATGGTACTTTTCTTCTTTATCTGATACAGCGTAGAATTGGTGGAAAAAGTAGGTAGGGTGCTCTAGAATCAATCAGCTATAGTTACCATTGTATTAAATTCAGCACAGATTAGATTTTTTTCTGGAAGAAGTCATAGTGGTCTGCACCTGATGAAAAAGAAATGCAAAAATGATTGACTTCAATTGGAGACGTCATGGTGGGTCACTGGATTTACCTGTGCAGTTTATACTGATGCCTTTCACTACATGGCCATTGTATGGGGTCAATATTAGTGATAGGACAGTGATCTTTATTAATAATCAGTATAGTAATATTATTAAGTTATTATGTACTGGTAATATATGGTCATGGTGTGGCAATATTTTTCCCTTAGATGTGTTATTATTAGTATATTGATCTTCGTCTAGTGGATTTTGTTCAGTCACAGGATGGTGGTCATATTCAAACATCATATAGTGATAATATATAGTCATTGCGTAGTGCTAATTATCACTTTTATGTGGATTATTATTGGTAAATTAGTTAATTTCATTCAGGAACAAAACAAATATACTATTAGTATATAAAAATCTAGCATGCTACAGAAGCCTATACATTTGACCAACATGCAATTCTTCTACTGACTTCTGATGTCGTTGCTGCATCTTGAGTTAAGATTGGATTGATCCGAGTAGGTTGATGTCCTTTACATTTCCAGAGTCTCACCGTCCATCTCAAATGTGTCTCTGTCATCCCTGACAGTAGTCAATATCTTTGTCTTCTTTATGTTGATTAGCAGTCCCATATTCGAGCTTTCTATCTTGACACTCCTCAAGTCTTTCATTCCATCTATGCTTGTTGCTATCTTGTTGTATCTTCTGCGTATTTAAGATTGTTGATGATTCGTCCAACAATTTTTATTCCTTCTCCTTTTACGGCAAGTCCAGCCTTCCTGAAAATAGCTTCTGCATATACAGTACAGACCAAAAGTTTGGACACACATTCTCATTCAATGATTTTTCTGTATTTTCATGGCAATGAAAATTGTAGAATCACACTGAAGGCATCAAAACTATGAATTAACACAAGTGGAATTATACATTACACTTTACAAAAAAGTGTGAAACAACTGAAAATATGTCTTATATTCTAGGTTCTTCAAAGTAGCCACCTTTTGCTTTGATTACTGCTTTGCACGCAGAAAAGGTGAACGGATGGACTCTACATGCCTGGTTCCCACCGTGAAGCATAGAGGAGGGTGTGTGATGGTGTGGGGGTGCTTTGCTGGTGACACTGTTGGGGATTTATTCAAAATTGAAGGCATACTGAACCAGCTTGGCTACCACAGCATCTTGCAGCGGCATGCTATTCCATCCTGTTTGCGTTTAGTCGGACCATCATTTATTTTTGAACAGGACAATGATCCCAAACACACCTCCAGGCTGTGTAAGGGCTATTTGACCAAGAAGGAGAGTGTTGGGGTGCTATGCCAGATGACCTGGCCTCCACAGTCACCAGACCTAAACCCAATCGAGATGGTTTGGGGTGAGCTGGACCGCTCACCGCTTCAATTTTGAATAAATCCCTAACAGTGTCACCAGCAAAGCACCCCCACACCATCACACCACCTCCTTCATGCTTCACGGTGGGAACCGTTCACCTTTTCTGCGTGCAAAGCAGTAATCAAAGCAAAAGGTGGCTACTTTGAAGAACCTAGAATATAAGACATATTTTCAGTTGTTTCACACTTTTTTGTAAAGTGTAATGTATAATTCCACATGTGTTAATTCATAGTTTTGATGCCTTCAGTGTAATTCTACAATTTTCATAGCTATGAAAATACAGAAAAATCATTGAATGAGAAGGTGTGTCCAAACTTTTGGTCTGTACTGTAAATTGAAGAGAAATGGTGACAGGATACATCCGTGTCTGTTGCCTTGCTTTACTTTAAATCATGCAGTGTCCATGTGTTTTGTTCAGATTGTTGCTTCTTGGTCAATGTAAATGTTTCAAATAAACTGATCAGATGGTTCAGCACACCTATATCCTTTATGGTATTCCAAACTTTCTGGTGATTAACACAGTTGAAGACTTTGCTGTAGTCAAATAAGCAAAAATAGATCTCCTTGTTGTATTCTTTGGCCATTTCCATTATCCATCTAATGTTAGCAATCACATGTCTTGTTCCTCTGTCTTTTTCTGAATCTAGCTTATTCCTCTGGCAGCTCTTTGTCAATGTAGTACAATAAGTGTCTTTGTAGGCTATTCATAGTATTTTGCTGTCACGAGGTATGAGCATAATAGGAATAAACACATATCTTGTTCAGTCATTGGGCCTTTACCAGTTGTCCATATTTGTTGACGGAGGTGTGTGATGACATCAGCTGCTGCTTCAGAAGACTTTATTAGCTCTATTTGAATATTGTTACATTCAGGAACTTTGCTGTTTAACAGAAGCTTTATCACAACAATGACTTAGCTTTTCAGGATATTTGGCTTTCTGTCATTTCCTGTCTCCTTTTCTTTCTGCATTACTAAGTTGTTCTTGTAGAGGTGCTCTATGTAGTATTTCCATCTTTCCTTGATCTGTTGTGGCTCATTTACATTGTTTCTGTTGGCATCTTTCAGCATGCCCACTCTAGGTTGAAACTTTCATTACATCTCTTTGATCTCTACGTATGCCTTCCTGGTCTTGAAATTCAGATGTTTCCTTTCCATCTCTGTAAATATCATTTGATAATAAAGTTCTTTGTCTGCCCGAAAGACTCTCTTTAGTCTTTTACTGATGTCTGCATCCTGCTTGTCACCTTTTGCCATTTGTTTTTCTTCAAAGATCTTTAGGGTCTCTTCTGTTAAGCAATGGGGTTTCTTCTGTCCCTTGTTTATTGTCTTACTGGCTTCTTCAGTAATAATAGTCTTTATATGTGGCCATAATTTCTCAGACTTTCTTTCATCCGTGTCCAGTGATGTAATCGGTTGTGCAGACCGTTCCAAAAAACTTCAGGTATGTTGGTCATATTGAAGTTGGAAACAGCCTGTTGTCTAGTCTGTTTGAGCAGCTTGACTCTCCTGTCAAAAATTCACGATCAGTTCCAAAATCAGTTCCTGGCCTACTTTTCATGGTAATGATAGACGACTTCCATCTTTACACATGTACTAAATCTGCTTCTTATAGGCCCCATTCGGTGATGTTCATGTGTAAAGTGTCTGTGATTTTGAAAGAAGGTGTTCATGATGGGCAATTGATTTGTCATACAAAAGTCAATGAATCTTCCTCCAGTCTCATTTCGTTCACCAAATCAAAATTTTCCAACACTAGTTCCATGTTTGCTGTGGCCAAATTTGGAGCTCAAGTCTCCCTTGATTATGAGTAAGTCTTGTTTTGACAACTTGTCAGTTTCCTTTTGTACTTGATCATAGAATAGTTCTATGTCCTCTTCCTCGGCATAAGTTGTTGGTGAGTAGATGTGTATAACTGTGACATGGATTGGCGCTCCTTCTACTCATATCAAGATGATTCTATCGCTAACTGCATTGAACTTCAGGACAGTGCCAGCCAAACTTTGGTTGAGAATAAAAGCAACACCAATTCTTCTTCTGTTATCATTGCCAGACCCAATGTTTGTTTGACTGGAAATGTCTGGATTGACATAATCTTCATTCGCTAATTCCAAGTCTAGTCCTTTTCTGTCCATTTCATGATGTTGAGTTTGCCTTGGTTCATGGTTTGTATATTACAAGTTTCGAACTTCATGATATCTCTGTTCTTTTGACCATCCCTTACAACCTAGCGTTATCAGCACCAAGACATCTTTGCAGTTTTAATCCTGGCGCGTCATGAGCATTGATCATACTAGGGTCGACCATCGGCTCTTCCCTATCAGATTGCCGCATGCCTTCCGACCTATAAGTGCATCTTCCAGAACTATATTGAATTTCATTAGTTGTACTCTCCATCAAGTTTTCCTGGCATAACACGTAAGTAGATTCTCAGGCCTTTGTTCCATGCGGTATTGTGACACCCGTGAATTAGCCACACTGAATCAGCATTGTATGGCACCACAGTTGAAAGCTGTCCGCCTGGGGTGTCAAGGTACATCTTAAGGTACTGCCACACTAAGCAATATCGCTAACGGGATCGCTAAAAAACGTCACTATTTAGCGATCCCGTTAGCGATGTTGCTGTGTGTGGCAGCTTCCGGCGACGAGGCCCCTGCTGGGATCTCGCTCGTCGCCGGAAATGATCCGGACCCTATTCTCGTCGCTGGTGCTCCCGCTGGGTGAGTATTATAGCTAGTGTGGCACCTTTTCTTAGCGATTTAGCGGTACTTTTGTACCGCTAAATCGCTAAGAAGATCGCTAACGGCGATAGCGTCGTTAGCTATATCGCTAAATGTGGCACACATTTAGCGATATTAAAACGATCCCGCTAGCGATCTCATTAGTATGCGCCGCTAACGAGATCGTTAGCGGGAGCGTTTAGTGTGGCAGTACCTTTACTTATTACAGAACACTGCATATCTAAAGTGCTACTGTTGTGGATTCCTAATTTGGTATCGTTTGTACAATTAATATACTGCTCCAAGCTGTTCAGATGAAACTATGTAACATGTAAACTAAGTAATGATGATTAATACATAGTAAAATATGTAGATGTCTAGAGTGCAAGGCAGGAACATTTCTTTGATGATTGATGTGCAGATTAAGGCCCTAATTAAACCCAAAACACACAAACCCTGTAGCTGGAGTACACTGTGCTTGTCTTAATCAAACAGTCACAGCTCTTGCACAATGTCATAGATGAGGGCACACATGTAGCTGTAGAGTACGTACAGGGACAGTTACAACCACTCAATGTAAGAGGGAATTTAATTATGTCTCAGACAGAAATATATTGTTAAACATGGTGGTAAGCTCATTGCAATTCTGTTTGGTATAATACTAAAGGTAGACAGATAATTGCATATTACATTAAGCCAGACTATATTTTCTGACTGATCATGATGGCAATTAGCATTACATTTGGTCCAGCTGTAAAGGACATTAGAGGAATGAAAAAACATGGACAATGGGCACAGCAGCATATTCCTTAGGTGCAGTTAGTCTAAGGTTTTCTTTTATATTGTTCATACATTTCAAGGCTTTATACAGATTAGTATTTATTCTGAAAGACTTTATAAGGTAAGATATTGTTATAGGTCACAAGTCTGAGGCAGAAGGGATAATAGAATTTGGTGGCAAAGGAGGGTCCTACACAATATTAGGCAGGTGACTTTAATGCTATAATTTTAACCTATTGAACACTAATCAAAGGTATGAATTAAAAGGAATCTATCACTAGATTCATGCTGGCAGGTTCTCTTTAACAGGGGCAGTGCGGGCAGCTTGGTGACTCACTGTACAGTTTTGGTGCATTTTTTCTATAGGCTTTAAGGTGGAGCCTAAAAAAAAGCAAGTAAAAAAATAAATAATTGCAGTAAGCAGTTACATTTTTAAGTGCAGAATCAAAGCTGTATGCTTTGAAAGTATTTAAAAAACTGCTTCACATCTGTACCAAAAATATCAAATAAGGGGGAGAACACATAAATGAAATGCAGCAAACACCAATCAGAGAGGATTGTTATTGCATCTGATCTCTGCGTTGTATGGATTGTTACAATTACAGGAATACCAAATATATATGTCTTTTGTTGATTTGTGATGTTTATATTTTTATTCAATTATTTATTTTATTATATTAAAAAAAGCTCGTGACGAAACCGAGTGTGGTGAAACGTGTGTTGTTGTGTCTTTGCGCCACCCCATGTGCTCCTTTAGATTGTGATTATACATCATGTCTCAAGGTATTGCCTTTAACTAAACTGTTATACTTGTATGAATATGATAATCATCCATACATAATGGATATTGTGGCTAACATGAGCTCTTATGACTTTTTGCATGCACTGAATTAGCATTTTGATATTACATTTGCATATCACTATCTTGCCATTTTATATACACTGATATTTTGCTGCTGATGCTATATATTTTGCTATTTTAAGCATTACTTTATATCATAGAACACATACATTTATGCAAATGTTCAGATCAGTGTATATGTGTCGCACCGCCTTGTGAGGCTCTCGGAGGATGGTTCAGTCACGGTGGCTTCGATGGCTCTAGCAATCCCTAGGTTAGGTGGCAATTATAATGGGGGAAGATGACTGATATATGAGATTGTGAGTGATGTTGATGCCTGCAAGGTGTGAGGCTGCGGACAAACGAATCATACACCGAGGGTCCTGTGCAAACTTGAAAGCTGAACTTTACTGAAGATTGGTAACATTACTTAAATTTTCCAACATAACAGTCATGGGTAGCAGATATACTTTTTCTTACAAATTGCGACTATCAAAGCCTTTTCTCGTTCCTGGCCTTGGGAGGATGGCAGTAAATTTCCATTTGACTAAACTGT
>VIAB01016387.1:28958-42552 GCA_009801035.1 Oophaga pumilio
ATCTCCAAACAACACCATGAAGACCAAGGAGGTCTCCAAACATCACCATGAAGACCAAGGAGGCCTCCAAACATCACCATGAAGACCAAGGAGGCCTCCAAACACCACCATGAAGATCAAGGAGATCTCCAAACAACACCATGAAGACCAAGGAGATCTCCAAACAAGTCAGGGACAAAGTTGTTGAGAAGTACAAATCAGGGTTGGGTTATAAAAAAGTATCCCAATCTCTGATGATCCCGCGGAGCACCATCAAATCCATTATCATCAAATGGAAAGAACATGGCGCCACAGCAAACCCGCCAAGAGAGTGCGCCCACCAAAACTCTCCGCCCGGGCAAGGAGGGCATTAATCAGAGAGGCTGCACAGAGACTTGGCATGATTGATAAAAATTAGTTTTGGTCTCATCAAAGCAAGTTATGCCTTGTCGTGGCTGGTGGGCGTACATGAATTGGCACTTAAAGAAAGGCATTATTGTCTTTTACATTAATTCATATATTCAGTGTTTGCATATATTTTGGCACGCTCAGTGTGCTGCTGTTTTTTTTGCTTTATTTGCACATTACTGCTGTAGCAGAGCCAATCTCACTGACACAGGACAGGGGAAATGGTCTATATGCTTTATTTCCAGAGAGACACTTCTTTGCCTCCTGAAATCTCCATTCATTCAGAAAAAACAACTCAATTCCATCTTTGTCAGCAGACTACAGCTCACTGAGAAACCACATTACAGCTATCAATTAAAGTCTATGGGGAAAGGAGAAAGCAGGATAGAGATGCAGAGAATTACATAAAGACTGTGTTGCTGCTTTCCAGTAAGTTTGATCCAGAGCTGGATGCACAGCTACACTGCTCAGTATTGCAGAATAATGTCCTTCATGCCGCAGCTGCTTCTGGACATGTGCTACATAGGGTCATATGGGTGTGTGCTGTGTATGAGTGACATCACTGCTTCTAGTCTCCAGCCACCAGCTCAGAGACAACTGAAAATCAGAGGAAGAGCCAGCAGAAGGCAAAACTGCTGAAACATGGAGTGATGTTTCAGTCCTTTATATTACTGAACGATCACAGTCCACATCACAGTATGACACTGTGGTCATTGTTAACATTGTCGAGAAAAAATAATTTTCTCATAAGACAATTTGCCTCCGATATTATTAAGTCTGTGATGACAAATGTATACTTTGAAAGCCCAATAAAGTGGGAGAAGGGCGCTGAGTGTTTGGAAATGTTACATTGTTTTATAAATAAAATCCCGACTATTTGCCGTTAGTGTAAAATGCAGCTTGATACAATGTGATTACTTCCATAGTAAATATTTCTCCTCTGCATTAATGCAAAACATGAAACTATAAGACATTATTAATTGCCCTGAAAGCCCTATTTTTACCTGTTATTTCAGTGCATCCTGGTCTTCAGATGTCATAACCTTCAATGCATTGAATAATGTGCCGTCTTATGATCCTGTTCTGCAAGAGGATAGAAGATTTTAGGATAGGACGCTACAAGATTTATAGGCGACCCCACAATTCACAAGAGAAGCAAAAGTTAATAAACACGGTAAACAAATCGCTTCTTACCCCGCGGGATTACGGAGTCTTTATAAGATGTCGTACAATGAGCGAGACCCCGGCTGACATGTAGAATATGAACCATGGATATTAATATTCATATATTTGTCAACAATCTCACAATGTGTCAAGATCCATTTCATGTAAAGTGGCAGCGTGCCCAGGAGCGGAGGGCACTGATGGCATCACGTGTGCCAATGATGTATACACATTACCAAGGGTCGGACATGGCGACGGGTGGAGGCACAGTGTTATGGGTGGTAGTGGGTATTAAAGGGGAGCTCCACTTTATGTTTATCTGCTGCTTTGCACAATAAATGTTGACAGTGGCCCATGAGATTGTGCATGTCTGCGCCTATTCACACTTGCACATAATGGGGTTTGCACCAGTCTTACATATATAACCTCTGTTCACAATAGTGGAAAGCTACAAAACCATGCAAATAAAAAACTGCATTACGGCTGATAGCGACCATTAGAATTCAGCTGCCATGTATAATGGAGAGATGAAGCAATGGAGTAATAGGACTATACACAAGTCAGCCTTCAGCTTCATCATCCTCTGGGTGCAGCCTCATTAATCTTAATAGGGCTGCGCCACTGTCCACGGTGCTGAACGGTCTGCTACAGTCAGTAACAGGTTGATTATACTGTGGCCTCTGATTTCTAGGTGTATAGAAGTCTATGGAGAGGGAAGGGAGAGTTCAGACACAATCAGACACGTGATACTTTTTTCTACTGTGTTTTATCTCACCCCTGCTCGACACTTCTGTATAATGTCCTCCATGCTGCTCATTAAAATGTTTTAAATTGCAGCAGAGCTGGATTAACAATTACACTGCTCAGTGCTCCTGTATAATGTCCTCCATGCTCCAGAAAGTGTTTTTATCATACCCAGTGCTGGATTCATTGCCATACTGCTCAGTACTCTTGTATAATACCCTCCATGCTGCTGATTTGAATGGGTTTATATCACCCCAGTGCTGGTTTCACAACCACACTGCTCAGTACTCCTACATAATGTCCTCCACGCTGCTGATTCTAGTAAGTGTTTTTTCATACCCACTGCTGGATTCACAGTAAAACTGCTTAGTACTACTGTATAATATCCTCTAAGTTGCTGATTCTAATGGTTTTATATCACCCCAGTGCTGGATTCACAACCACACTGCTCAGTACTCCTATATAATGTCCTCCATGCTGCTGATTCTAGTAAGTGTTTTATCATACCCAGTGCTGGATTCATTGCCATACTGCTCAGTACTCTTGTATAATACCCTCCATGCTGCTGATTTGAATGGGTTTATATCACCCCAGTGCTGGTTTCACAACCACACAGCTCAGTACTCCTATATAATGTCCTCCACGCTGTTGATTTTAGTAAGTGTTTTATCATACCCACTGCTGGATTCACAGTAAAACTGCTTAGTACTCCTGTATAATGTTCTCCAAGTTGCTGATTCTAATGGTTTTATATCACCCCAGTGCTGGTTTCACAACCACACTGCTCAGTACTCCTATATAATGTCCTCCACGCTGCTGATTCTAGTAAGTGTTTTATCATACCCACTGCTAGATTCACAGCTACACTGCTCAGTACTCCTGTATAATGTTTTCCATGCTGCTTTCTAGTATGTGTTTTAGCACACATTAGTGCTGGATTCACAGCCACACTCTTTTGCTCCCCTGTATAACGTCCTCTGTGTCACTGCTGCTTCTAAACATGTGTAGTGACAGCAGAGGAGGAATCCCTCATGTCTGTGTGTGCTGTGTATCACAACTGTATCACAACAGTAGATGGAGCCATTCGAGTGGCAGAAAAGGGGCCTGATAATGAGAAGGGGATGCAACATGTGACTGGCAGAGAGAAGGGGAAAAGTTAGGAGACACTTTGGACACTGCTACACATAAGCTTGTGGGATGAGAAAGGAGACCACTAGTCCAGGGGTGCAACAGCATGAGATATTAAAGAGTTTGCACCAAAATAATAAAATATTCTCAAATGATGGGTAGGGGATAACATATTGATTACTGGGGATCAGCAATCATGAGAACCGGTGCTGGAGCATGGACATGAATGGGGCAGAGGTGCTGATGCTCGACCTTCACTGTATTCAGACAAGTCCTTTGGAGCCCCATTTCAGGGTTTGCAGGTGTTGGACCCTCAATGAGCAATAAGTTGGTACAAGTCTTCTAAGTTTTGGAAAGCTGGTATAACCCCAGGGGAAGCCGAGGTAGAGGTCTTATTGGTTGTCACTTAACTTTTCATGAAAGTGATGTAAGAAGTGAGGTCTGTGCACCATGATACATACAGTAAATGAAAGGGGGGTATATGCTTGGATGGGAGCGCGGTCGCTCACAGGAGGCAGCAGTGGGAGTCAGCAGCGGGGTCTGGGGTGCGCCGTTCTCTCTTAGAGAGAGAAATATTAGGATTTAATAAACTGCAGCGACACCGGAGGGACTCGACGGCAGAAGTTTCTGAAGTCAATTTAAGAATGAGCGTCACTGGCGTCTGATCTGTAATTCAATGTGGCGGCCATCACTAATCATATTCAGCGCAGATCGGAATATTCCACCCCAGGTTTTGTATTCTGTAACTTTCCTCCTTGTAGTAATGAGGCTGCGGCTCCTCCTGGGCGAAGAGAATGCGAATCGCCGGCAATTTGTAAGATTGTACATTGTAATATTTTCTGCGGTTCTGGAGGGCGGAGGAGATTGTACAGAAGATTTATACTGCCTAGAGTGATCCTCCGAGAATTTCTCATGCTGTGTATTATTATTCTCTCTTTTTTTTTTTTGAGAGTTTGTTATGTTGGGAAATTAACTGCACAGAGAATTGAGTCACTGAATGGTTGTAGACAAATCCAGAAGAGTAAGATCCACAAGACGGAAAATAATTATCTCTGCAGCCTGGAAGACAGTTCAATATCTGTCTGCCCGTCCAACCATCTATCTATCCATCCAATTATCCATCCATCATCTATCTACCTATCTATGAAAAAGTGATTGCCCCTGCTCTAAAATATAAATTTACTGTGGTTTACCACATCTTTGGGAACCTGAGTTCACGTTCCCTAGCCGCAGCCAGGCCTGATTACTGCCACATGTGTTCTCAATCAAGAAATCACTTAAATAGGACCAGCCTGACAAAGTAAAGTAGACTAAAAGGTCCTCAAAAGCTAGACATCATGCTGCGATCCACAGAAATTCTGGAACAAATGAGAAACAAAGTAATTGTGATCTATCAGTCTGGAAAAGCTTATAAAGCCATTTCTAAAGCGTTGAGACTCCAGCGAACCACAGTGAGAGCCATTATCAACAAATGGTGAAAACATGGACCAGTGGTGAACCTTCCCATGAGTGGCCGGCTGACCAAAATTACACCAAGAGCACAGTGATGACTCATCCAAGAGGTCACAAAAGACCTCACAACAACATCCAAAGAACTGCAGGCCTCACTTGCCTCAGTTAAGGTCAGTGTTCAGGACTTCACCATAAAAAAGAGACTGGGCAAAAATGGCCTGTAGTTCCAAGACGAGAACCACTGCTGAGCCATAAGAACATAAAGACTCGTCTCAGTTTTTCCAGAAAACATCTTGATGATCCCCAAGACTTTTGGGAGAATACTATGAGGACTGACGAGACAAAAGTTGAACTTTTTGGAAAGTGTGTGTCCCATTATATCTGGCATAGAAGTAACACAGCATTTCAGAAAAGAAATATCATACCAACAGTAAAATATGGTGGTGGTAGTGTGATGGTCTGGGGCTGTTTTGCGGCTTCAGGACATGGAATACTTGCGGTGGTAAATGGAACCATGAATTCTGCTACCAAAAAATCCTGAAGGAGAATGTCCGGCCATCTGTTCATGACCTCAAGCTGAAAGGCACTTGGGTTATAAAGCAGGACAATGATCCAAAACACACCAGCAAGTTCATGTCTGAATGGCTTGAGAAAAACAAAATTATGACTTTGGAGTGGCCTAGTCAGAGTCCTGACCTTAATCCGATTGAGATGCTGTAATGACCTTAAAAAGGCGGCTCATGCTCAGAAATCTCCAATGTGGCTGAATTACAACAATTCTGCAGAGATGAGCAGCCAAAATTCCTCCAGAGCGTTGTAAAAGACTCATTGCCAGTTATCGCAAACACTTGATTGCAGTTATTGCTGCTAAGTGCGGCCCAACCAGTTATTAGGATTAGGGGCGATCACCATGTCACACAGGAGCCTGTAAGTTTGGATTTCTTCTTCCTTTAATAATAAAGACCTTCTTTTATAAACTGCATTCTGTGATTACTTGTGTTATCTTTGTCTAATATTTACATTTGTTTGGTGATCTGAAACATTTAAGTGTGACGAACGTGCAAAAGAATAGGAAGTCAGGAAGGGGGCAAACACTTTTTCACATAACTGCATCCATGTAAACATCCATCCATCTTCTGGATATCTGTCTCTCCATCCAGCAAAATATAGGTGCAGCACCAGGAAAGGCAAAAGATTATAAACGGGTGCAAAGCCTACCAGGCAAAACCAAACCTCAAAACATATGCAGAAAAGATGACGGCAGCTCTCCAAAAGTCCAAAATATAGTGGTTTATTGACCCATGATGCCAGGGCGACGTATCGTTCCAAGTGTGGAACTTTTTCATTGGCTGCTGCGCTCTGCATAGACAGATGGCAAAGATCTCAGTATAATGATGTGCACTTTTTTCACCTCGGTTATTGCCTATGAAGAGCACAGCAGCGGATGACAAATTCATCTGGAATACAGCTGTCTGTGTAAGTAGTGACCAAGATGACAGACGCGGAGCAGCTAATGGATGAAGAAACTGCTCACGACTCAGCGCCATCTTCATTCATTACTAAGAGCTGCTTTTATGTTTGGATACATTTTCTAACCCAGTAAGGGCAGGAGCTAAGAACAAAGTTAACGATAGGGATGGAGTAATAAGATAGTTACCTAAATAAATAATCTAAAAAAAAAAATACATAACTTTACTTTTTAAGTTTCAGGTCTGATTTCAACAAAAAGTGTAAAAAAAACCTAGAGGGTGAAAGGGCAAATTATAATCCCAGAAGTATTTTCCTGAACATACAACACATTATTAGGGAATGAGGGGTTCAGAGTATGTAAACTCTCTGTATGTTTGTGGTGTCTGTGAGGCTTCAAGGTCTCAATCACATGTATGCTCTGGACATATGGGGCTGCAGTATCTCACATTCATGCTCTGGACATTTGAGGCTGCAGTTTCTCATTCACGTGCATGCTCTGGACATATGGGGCTGCAGTATCTCATTCACATTCATGCTCTGGACATATGAGCTGCAGTTTCTCATTCACGTGCATGCTCTGGACATATGAGGCTGCAGTTTCTCATTCACATGCTTGCTCTGTACATATGAGGCTGCAGTTTCTCATTCACGTGCATTCTCTAGGCATATGGTGCTGCAGTTTCTCATTCACGTGCATGCTCTGGACATATGAGGCTGCAGTATTTCATTCACGTGCATGTTCTGGACATATGAGTCTGCAGTTTCTCATTCATGTGCATGCTCTGGACATATGGGGCTGCAGTATCTCACATTCATGCTCTGGACATATGAGGCTGCAGTTTCTCATTCACGTGCATGCTCTGGACATATGGGGCTGCAGTTTCTCATTCACGTGCATGCTCTGGACATATGGGGCTGCAGTTTCTCATTCATGTGCATGCTCTGGACATATGAGGCTGCAGTTTCTCATTCAGGTGCATGCTCTGGACATATGAGGCTGCAGTTTCTCATTCACATGCTTGCTCTGTACATATGAGGCTGCAGTTTCTCATTCACGTGCATGCTCTAGGCATATGATGCTGCAGTTTCTCATTCACGTGCATGGTCTGGACATATGAGGCTGCAGTATTTCATTCACGTGCATGCTCTGGACATATGGGTCTGCAGTTTCTCATTCTCGTGCATGCTCTGGACATACGAGTCTGCAGTTTCTCATTCTCGTGCATGCTCTGGACATATGAGGCTGCAGTTTCTCATTCACATGCTTGCTCTGGACATATGAGGCTGCAGTTTCTCATTCACATGCTTGCTCTGGACATATGAGGCTGCAGTATTTCATTCACGTGCATGCTCTGGACATATGTGGCTGCAGTTTCTCATTCATGGGCATGCTCTGGACATATGAGGCTCCAGTTTCTCATTCATGTGCATGCTCTGGACATATGGTGCTGTAGAGGCTCATTCATGTGCATGTTCTGGCCATATGAGGCTGTAGAGGCTCATTAACATTCTTGCTTGCTCCTTCCCAAGTGCAGATCTTCACTTGCACAAAGGGAATTTGTTCCACAAAATAAATGCAGGGGTCATTTACACTCCGCTATCTCTGCTGGTTACCAGACAAGTGATCCTAATGGAAAAAGGCTCAGGCCCTAATTCGTTGTCGGGTGAAACCTTGTGGTGGAGATATTGGGAGAATTAACAGCAAGATTGAAACTAAACACATTTATACATGAGGCCTGAGATTTGAGTGGAGACTGACGTGCTGGCACTAGTAATCAGCGGGTGCTGAAGAGCTGGACCTCCTCTGATGGAAGGGACCTGTCCTCACTGACGTCATTACAGGAGTGGTCACTGACCCCCACAAGAGCAGCACTCATCTCCTGAAATACTCTGTGCTGCTGACAGACCCTGCTCCTTCCGCTATGTTATTATCAAGTCTGTTCTTACATATGAACGGCACACTCCTCTCCTGAAATACTCTGTGCTGCTGACAGACCCCGCTCCTTCTGCTATGTTACTATCAAGTCTGTTCTTACATATGATCGGCACACTCCTCTCCTGAAATACTCTGTGCTGCTGACAGACCCCGCTCCCTCCGCTATGTTACTATCAAGTCTATTCTTACATATGATATGCACACTCCTCTCCTGAAATACTCTGTGCTGCTGACAGACCCCGCTCCTTCTGCTATGTTACTATCAAGTCTGTTCTTACATATGATCGGCACACTCATCTCCTGAAATACTCTGTGCTGCTGACAGACCCCGCTCCTTCTGCTATGTTACTATCAAGTCTGTTCTTACATATGATCGGCACACTCCTCTCCTGAAATACTCTGTGCTGCTCACAGACCCCACTCCTTCCGCTATGTTACTATCAAGTCTGTTCTTACATATGATCGGCACACTCCTCTCCTGAAATACTCTGTGCTGCTGACAGACCCCGCTCCTTCTGCTATGTTACTATCAAGTCTGTTCTTACATATGATCGGCACACTCCTTTCCTGAAATACTTTTTGCTGCTGACAGACCCCGCTCCTTCCGCTATGTTACTATCAAGTCTGTTCTTACTTATGATCGGCACACTCATCTCCTCAAATACTCTGTGCTGCTGACAGACCCCGCTCCTTCCGCTATGTTACTATCAAGTCTGTTCTTACATATGATCGGCACACTCCTCTCCTGAAATACTCTGTGCTGCTGGACCTTTCTGCTCCTTCCTACATACAAGGATCACTGCTTTCCTGAAATACTCTGTGCTGCTGGATCCTTCCACTCCCTCTCTTGCTCTACACTCATTTCTTGGGGTAGCACAAAGCCACACACAGAAAAAACAAATGCAAACAATAAGTTGTCAGATGCATCGTAGGTGTCAGTGTGTTAATTAGGAAATAATGAAGCCATATTTCCCAGTGATTAAGGACTTTAAGCTCCGACTCGTAATAACTGTATTTACATTTTCCTGCAATTTCTGCCAATTATAAAAAACCTCATGAATCTTTATTATCGTGAAATCCTAATCAGTTCAGAGAGTTCCTCAGATTAGGGACTAATGATCGGCCATAAATCTGTAGTCTGACCTGTTAAACAAGGAAAACATGCCAACGAAGGGTTAATACTTGATGACGCGGGACCTGAATAGCCCGTTTCAATACCGGTGGAAAGAGGTGCCATGTGCACATACCGTTTACGTGGTTTCTGAGGAGTCATTAATGTGGATTTACTCCCAAAAAAAATTCTAAAAAAAAAGCTCAGTGTGAACTCAGCCTAAGGCCAGGGTCACACTTGCGTATGGCATGTGATGCGAGAGCATCGGATGCGATATGCTAATGACCCTCGGCTCCTGCTCTGCTGCGTGCGGGAGCCGAGTGTCCTGCGACTGTGCTCCGTGCCTCTCGCACAGAGCGGATCGGAGCACAGCTGCGGAGGAGGCAGAGAAACTAATTTCTCCATCTCCTCCATTGCCGGCGTATGTCGCACAGCACTCAGATGATATCCGAGTGATGGGCGCTGTCTCACTCGCACCCGTAAACTCATATGGGTGCGAGTGAGCCGAGACTCGGCCGAGAAAAAAAAATGGTAATGGGAGCTGCCCCATAGATGAATACTGGTCCGAGTGCTGTGCAATGTTTTATCACATAGCACTCGTCCGTATCCATCGCTAGTGTGACCCCGGCCTAACAAGCACAACCTTCAATCTGTGATCAGATCCTCCAAAACGCTTATCACAAACGGCTACAAAACTCTTGGCAGCCGCTCCCAATGGAGACATCCACTTGGCTGCTCATGTAAGGAGATTTGGAGCTTTTTTTTTTCCCCCCTGAAAATGTTTTACAAATCGCCTGGTGTGGGAAAAAAAAGTGCAATTCATTTATTTGTAGCGTCTCCTACTAGTAAACAGTCTAAACGAGGCAGCGTCAAATCCAAAGGTTGCAAAGAACAATTCAGGAAAAACTCATCCAAAACTTGAAAAAGCTCTTCAAAACGGAAAGAAAAACTGTTCTAAAAAATTCCTCCAAAAAATAAATGTATCCTGAAATGAAAACCTCCTTATTTTTTGAACACCTCAAAAGCAGTCGTTTCTTTTTCAAGCAGAAGACACTTCAATAATCGCTCCTGATTCTGGTGTTTTGTAAAAATGAACCTTTATTTTTGTTTTTTTATATTTATGTTATATATTTTTGTTTTCTTCAAAGACCTATTAATTTATCACAATCTTTATAAAAACAATTATACATATATATATATACACATACACACACATTTTCTCACTGGCAATTGGGGCTTTTTTGTCTCTAAATTCCTGTAGTTTCAGGAAATAACACATGTACATAGCCACAATGAACCATCTGTCTTGTATTGATGCAATTGTGCAGGGAGAGGAGACCTGTTGTTACTTCGCCTATTGTGAATGTTGGATCCTTTGTTATCAGCTGTATATAGAGGTGTTTTTTAGTCATTGTAAATCCTGCCTCTGATGATAATGAGAATGCTGAAAACTCTTTGTGAAAGGACAGGAAGTATTAGTTTAAAAAAAGCCCCAGTGCCCACTGTGAAAATTGCACGGATACTAATTTTGTTAAATTACAAATAAAATACATTTAGCATAAAAACAGCAGGTCATTTGCTTCCCTTTAATACCCCACTAGTCAGCGTGCGCCATGAAGCTTATTATTTGCAGACGTATGTCCATTCAGCATGTAACTTACACAGTCAGGGATATAAAGAACTTTCAGAAAATCAATATTTACTAAAGAGGATACAAGTGGATACAATATTAGCAAGTGGAGGAAGAGGAGGACTCGGGCTGAACATGGAGAAAATCTGCTGCATTGGAAAAAGGCAATCTGTCCTAATTCTTCATCCAAACTGTAGCCATTACGGGTGTGTTCACACAGGTTTCTTGCAGAGCTTTTGGAGCAGAAACAGAGGAAACGCCAAGTTTTTGAGGAAGATTTGAAGAGTTTCCGCTCAGTTTCTGTTCCCCAAAGAATATGAGATGAGGATATCAGAGGATCGGTGCGGTGCACAGTAATGGTGGAAAGAGCAGTTCTTGCCCTGGTAAATGGAGGGAGCTGATATATATTACACCCACTCACTTAAATTGGCAGTGGCACCAAGTAATACTGCCTAAGGTCGGGGGTCACACGATTGGGCCGCTTCTGCTAATCACACTCTGATCAGTGTCAGCACAATGTGAGTCGATGCTCTCGGATGAGAAGATGGAAACAAAAATATCTCAATCTTCTCTATTGTGGCAGTCCGTGGAAATGGGACTGCACTATCATGTCATCCGAGTGCAGTCCAATATTTTCCACTGATTGATTGACTTGCATTGCCGAGTGCGATCTGATAATTGGATCCAACTTGGGCATGTTGCTATCTTTCCCTCGGACCGGCTCTGTCCGAGGAAAGAATCGGACATGTGCACGGCCCCATAGAATAACTTTGGCTCCAGAGTGATCCGATGTTTTGTCTGATCGCACTCGGACCAAAAATACAGTTGTCTGCATGAGCCATAAGGGTAAGTTCCCATGCTGCAAAGACATGGTGGATTTTTCCCTATGCATCGGCTTGTGGAAGAACTGATGTGTTTTACAGGGCCAGCGTAGTGCATGAGATGTTAGGAAATGTAATACACATGCTGCAGTGGAAATAGATGAGAGCGCCAGGTTTGACGTCACATAATCCTCTGAATCTGACCCTTTGAAATGTAGTCGGTGACTTTTGCACCAACATCAAAGGGTGAAATGTGCGGCTCCCTCACTCCTACTACTCCATGATATCCGAGGTGGTAAATGCCACATCACATGTCACTGAGGCATCTCCACTTCAGAGACGCTACTACTCTAGGTCTGACCCTTAATGTTCAGCCATTGGCCACTTTTCCCATTTGTAAAAGCAGATATTAGGGGGTACAATCAGCGAGACCCCAATTACCCAAATAGTTACCATGGGGAAATCAGCATCCCTCGTCTGTGAAGAGTAATTCCCAAGATAGTAAATTATTCCCTGTCCACAGTATAGGGGATAACTTACTGATCGTTGGGGGTCCGACCACTGGGACAGCCCGCAATTGGAGCTCGGCAGAGTCATATCTTCCATGTAGGGGAAGTGTGTATGTTCAGTCACAGATACATTTATTGTCTATGGGATAATAAAGGTTTTTAGGATTTAAGAGGATGTTCAAGATTTTGAAAACCATGGCGGCTTTTTTTCACAAAAACAGCACTATCACAATTGATTTTACATCTCACAGCTGTAATACCAACCACAACCTGTAATCCGGGGTGGCACTGGATGGTCATGTTTTCCTGATACTGGACATCACCATTAAGGATTAGGACCAACAAGGGCTGAGCGTTGACACTAAAGTAGACCCTAAGTTTCTTCCTGAACCCTTTGCTTCCTCTTTGTGCTCATCTCCTATGGAGCTTCTGTTAATTTCTCGGCCACCTCCCAACCCCAGAAATAACAGCATTACAGCGGCTTCTCCCTCCAACCACTGGAGCCTGCACAGGAATAATGACATTAGCACTGGCAGCCAAAACAGGGGGTCACTCTGCCCCTCAACCCTTCACGCTTCGAGCTGTTTCTTCTACACAATGTTCTTCCAATGTTCCTTCTTTAAAAATGCACATATATTAATCTCCGAGCGGAGTGTGAGGGACCAGGATCATCAGCGCAGAGCTGCAACTTGTAGCAAACATCAAATTCCACCATAATTATAGTAATCGCCCTGCGGTGCCAGCAGCTGGAAAGCAGAGGAGAGGGGGACGATCCTTCCGTTATGGCCATATCCTAAAAACTCCATTTACTAAACGACGCGGCTCAATACTGGCTGACCCACAGGCAACAACTGCTAACAGCACATCGTCTCATGTACATCAGAAAAAGTCTGCTACATTCACTCTTTATGGTATTTTTATTTTATATTGTTTTACTTAAAAATAACTTAATGTTCCTAAACTATTCATAAGTTTTATATAAAGATTTATACAGTTTTCCAACTGTCCTACTGCTACAATACATCCCCTATCTTGTACATAGGAGACAGCATTATAGTAGTTATATTCTTGTACATAGGAGCAGTATTATAGTAGTTATATTCTTGTGCATAGAGGGCAGTATTATAGTAGGTGACAATCTTCACCTCAATGTGTTTCATTCACTACTTCATAGTTGTAATAGCTCATTTATTAATTCAATTACAAGAATATAACTACTATAATACTGCTCCTATGTACAAG
>VIAB01016388.1:0-10520 GCA_009801035.1 Oophaga pumilio
GTTGAGAAGATATTGGATTCTCGTTTTGCTAGATGGAAACCCCACTATTTGGAGAGTGGAGTGGAGAGGTTATGGTCAGGAGGACAATTCTTGGGTGTTTGCTTCAGACATTCATGCTGTGAGACTTATCTGTTATGTTTTTGTAGCTGAGGAGAGTAAGCAAAAACGTCAATACACCAGAGAGGCTGGAACCTATTGGATTGCCGGGGAGGGAAGGGAACCTCCCTATTTTCTTTGGGGGTATGCTCCAGGGCAGATAGCTTTCATCTTTCTGCCTTTAGGTGTAGTTATCTCTCAGGCTGTGACGAGGCGTCTAGGATCACCGTAGGAACGCTCCACGACTACTTCTAGTTGTGTGGTTAGTTCAGGTTACTGCAATCCAATAGGTTCCAGTCTCTCTGGTGTATTACCGCTTTTGCTATTTTTTGCTATTTCTCCTCAGTTACCGAAACATAACAGACATCACAGAGCTGAGCTGGGGGTTTGTTGGCCCCATCTAGGCTCCGTAGCTCAGCTCTGTGATGTCACACTCTGTGAGCTCAGTTCAGTGTCGGCCACTATCTTCCAAGCATCCAGGGCGCTACTGACCGGAACGGCTCTGGCTCTGCTCGGCACCTCAATACATCTGTACCTCACACACGGCAGTGTATCTGCTTCATCATCCCAGCCTGCTCAACACCCATCGCTCCCCATTGTGGACTACTTACCATGATCAGGACGGCACCTGCTCTTCAGCCAGAGTCAGGGTAAGCCTCTATGTGCTGCATCACCAGTCTGTCATCGTGCACCAGTGTTGTAGTAGGCGATAAAAGCCAAATCAGAATCTCCATTTGCAGACACGGTGTTTTGGACTTACCTCGACACGCCAGAGCTGGTATGTCACTCTCCACAAGGAGAAACCTTACCCCCTAGACATTAAGGATCTAGTAATTTTTCTGACTAACTGTTCTTGTTAGGCCTAGTTGGCTGAAGACTAAATTTGTGTAATCATTACTACAAAGGGCATAACTTTGGAATGAATGGGCAAAAAAGAAAAAAAAAATTGTCCTAGAATCAGTGGAGCAACACCTATTCGAGGAGGTAGTAAGTAAAAAAAATTCTTAGTGAAAGCTCCTCTTTACGCCTCCTACACAGTTGTTGCAATTAACTTAATGACTGTGTTTCAACCAAAATACTAAAATGTTTATCATTTTACCTGTTTGGTATAATTGGTTACTCATACAACTGACCATAATTCTACAAAATGTCTGACTTTGTGCAAATATACCTAGTAGAATTGATGATGTTATATAAGCAAAAGGTGGCAGTCACACCAAATATCAATTTGATTTAGATTTTGAGTTTTTGATTTCTCTTTTTAATTAAGCTTAATTGATGAAAAAAATTTGCTTATACTTCTATTTTTTAAGGCATCTTCACTTTGCAGCATTTTTTTTTACATGCGCCTAAAACTTTTGCACAGTACTGTACATACACACAGTGGATTTTCTGAGGATTACGCTAAAATTACAGACATGAATGCTAGCAAGTAAAGCAATTCAATAAGGACTGAATGATTAGCTACAAGGAGCACTTACAATGTTCACTGGTAATTTAGATAATTGTATTGCAGAGTTTGTAGACCTATGATGAATTACCCAGATGCTTTTCTATATTGTGTAATTTGGACATATCCTGCAAAGAACCCAAGTAAGTAGGATCTACAGTGTACTTGAGATACACAGTAGCTTATCCAACTTGAAATAAAAGGGAATTGCTATCAAGTTTTCATTCATACAATGGAAAGTTAATAGTGTGAATGGGCTTCAATTAATTTGGATTTTCTAGTAAAAGAGATCAATAAGAAATAGTAAGGCACAAATCATGTATATAATGGCAGGTTAAAATAGAGCTTTAATTCAAAATGAAAGTCACACTTCCAAATACAGTCTGTTTTGCCTATCACCTTTGTACATTCCTAAGAATTACAGATTTTTTTTTATATAGGAAAGATGTGTATCTTCGTACCGTGTTAGCCAGTAGATAGAAAAATATTTAGACTTGAGATTTTTTTTAATGTTTTATGTAGTGACTATTTTATTCTGTATTACATTGTCACAGAACCATAAAACAAACTGTTCACATCTATGTATGAAGTAGATAAATCCATCTATGAAGAGAATTAACCAAGGGATATGCTTATTGGAGAAAGGAACGAAAAGAAAGGGGAGGACAGTCTGAACCCACTACATACAGTGCCTGATAGTCCTATCATCTATGATTCTCTGCCATATTCTCAGGTATGAGAAACGCCATCAGACCAAGTGCTTAGTGTTTCCAAGGCAACTGAGAGAGAACTACTAAACAATACTTATGCTGACTGGAAATATATGAGGCCTATGTGAGACATCCCTCAGTGACACCAAGGAGGAGCTTCTTACAACTTAACATGATCCTTATCCCCTTTTGAAAGAGACTTTGGACTTAGGAGGCTTGTTAAATTCCTTTCCTATCCCTAGGGGTAAAAGGCAAAGGCTGAGAAAAAGGGAGACAAAACTTCTATAAACGGGTTCAGTCATCACTACTGTCAAACTCTGTGGGGCCAGCACTTGCATTGTGAAATTAAACCCCCATCTAATCACACCCATATTGGGGACTAGTTAAGTAGATAGTTTTAAGCTGGCCATGCACGTTAGATACCTGTCAGCCGAATGATTATTTAGCCAATAGCTATCTTTCCCAAGTCCCCCATACACTGGAATGCTTGGTTTGGCTAAATGCTCCTGTGTTCTCCATCAAAGTGGGTCAAAGTGCACAGCGTAAACATGGGGTGTGATTTCTTTTTACATTACTTGTTAAAATGCACAGTATTAATTGTGCTCCCTTAATACCTGTATATTACTGCTATTGTGATTTGTTTTAAATGTTCAAAGCTATCTCTTTCACTGCTGTTTTAAGGCCTCTATGTTCAACATGAGGTTCTTTATCTTACATAGCAATGCCTACTCTGATCTTGTGCTAATTGCTTAATTATTCAATGATGCTATTTGTTCCTAGTCCCTAGCAGATACTTCCTATGTATTAACATCTGGCTAGGGATAGCACGCGTGCAATATATTTTTAAGTGCAATATTTTAAATTGTGTCTCCAGTTATACATGGCAGTTGGACAGGGTAGGAGACAGGTAAGCTGCACCAGATATACAAGCAAACATGCATCTTGGTCAGTTGTACTGCATTATGTATTGGTCATATCACTCTGCTTCGAGTACTGTATGTTTTAACTTCTGCCTTCTCTTAATTATCCCACCTTCTGACACATTCTGTGTACTCTCTCCATATCAGCCCCTCCCTTCTACACTCTCCCATGTATAAATCTGCGGCTCTACTGACATTTCTCACCCACGCCAAACCATTCACTATCACCATACAGCACTAAAAACGTTCATACAAATCACTGCACCACCTGCGCTTTCTTATTTTTCTCTTTCTACTAGTTGCTGGCAACATCTCTCCAAACTCTGGGCCTCCCTCCAATAGTATGCATAACACTCTTCCAGCAGTATATACAGTACAGACTAAAAGTTTGGACACACCTTCTCATTTCAAGATTTTTCTGTATTTTCATGACTATGAAAATTGTAGAATCACACTGAAGGCATCAAAACTATGAATCAACACATGTGGAATTATACATTACACTTTACAAAAAAGTGTGAAACAACTGAAAATATGTCTTATATTCTAGGTTCTTCAAAGTAGCCACCTTTTGCTTTGATTACTGCTTTGCATGCAGAAAAGGTGAACGGATGGACTCTACATGCCTGGTTCCCACCGTGAAGCATGGAGGAGGTGGTGTGATGGTGTGGGGGTGCATTGCTGGTGACACTGTTGGGGATTATTCAAAATTGAAGCAGTGAGCGTTCCAGCTCACCCCAAACCATCTCGATTGGGTTCAGGTCTGGTGACTGTGGAGGCCAGGTCATCTGGCGTAGCACCCCATCACTCTCGTTCTTGGTCAAATAGCCCTTACACAGCCTGGAGTTGTGTTTGGGGTCATTGTCCTGTTGAAAAATAAGTGATGGTCCAACTAAACGTAAACCGGATGGAATAGCATGCTGCTGCAAGATGCTGTGTGTGCCTTCAATTTTGAATAAATCCCCAACAGTGTCACCAGCAAAGCACCCCACATCATCACACCACCTTCTCCATGCTTCACGGTGGGAACCAGGCATGTAGAGTCCATCCGTTCACCTTTTCTGCGTGCAAAGCAGTAATCAAAGCAAAAGGTGGCTACTTTGAAGAACCTAGAATATAAGACATATTTTCAGTTGTTTCACACTTTTTTGTAAAGTGTAATGTATAATTCCACATGTGTTAATTCATACTTTTGATGCCTTCAGCGTGATTCTACAATTTTCACAGTCATGAAAATACAGAAAAATCTTTGAATGAGAAGGTGTGTCCAAACTTTTGGTCTGTACTGTATAAACTCTGCTAATCTTATTAACATTCAGTGCATGCCCTCTCCTATCTCTTTTAATTGTGCCCTATGTGGAGCGTATGGTCAGAGTGTAACAAACTAACTTACATTCACAATTTTTTCCTTTCTAATTGCATTAACCTTCTGACTCTTACAGAAGCCTCGATACAGCAGTCGGACACCACTGCCGCTGCTCTCTCATTTGGGCTGAAATTTTCACATGCTCCCACACTAGTGATGAGTTAGCACTAAAATGCTTGGGCACTCGCTACTCGAGTCGAGCTAATCGTAATGTTTGGGTGCTTGACCCAAGTAGCGAGTATAATGAAAGTCAATGGGAACCTTGAGCATTTTTCTGGAGGGGGTCTAAATATTGCGGAACATGATGGAAACGGTGCTCAAATGGCATGGGAACAGCATGTGGAAGCATCTTTGAATCCAAGGTTGCTGCTGGGAACAATGTTGTCAGCGAATAACACCACTTTTATGGACTGACAATAAAACATACAAAAGCGCGCTTAAAATGGTTTTGACTGGAACACATTTTAACAAAAATTCTTTCCACGATAATGTTTTGTATATAAGGCAAAATAAATAAGAGAAAAAAAAATGCTCCTCCACACCTTGGCCTAAGTTCACACGCAGTGTTTTTGCTGCATTTTTGCAAGTTTGCATTGCTTTCAATGGTGAAAATAAATTCCAAAGGAAATATAATTTTATCATTTTAATACTTTATTTGGCCATGTGGTGTGTGAGACATGATCAGACGCATTAAAAGTCTTTTTTTTTTTTTGCAGGGCCATCAGCCAGCCATCACTATTTGTAGAGGGCAATCAGGTGGCCATTTTTATTGTTAGAGGGTCAGCAGGTGTCTTGTGGACAGATGAGACCAAGATAGAGGTTTTATTTTATAAAGCACATAATTCTACTGTTTAGATTAAATGGAATGAGGCCTACAACTAAAAAAGCACATGTTTTTTATATGGAGGTTCAAATATATTTTAGAGTTTTATTGCTGCTTGTCGCCTTAGGTGCCTTGAAATGTGAAGATTCCCAAAGGATTTTGGGTAGCAATGTAGTCTCCGGGGTCAGAAAGCTGTGTTTGCATAGTAGTAGGTCATGGGTCTTCCAGTAGGACCATGGCTCCAAACATACTTCAAGAACCAAAAAAATTGCAAAAAAACATGAATAGGTCAATGAGTGCATGGGAAAAAAAACAGCAACAAGACTTAGAATTTACAAGGCAATAATTCATGAATAGATGCCTGTTATTCGCTATTCCTATTACCACACCTCATTATTGAGAAATTGCAGATTAGACTGGTGTTATTATGACAGAATAGGATCTATTTGAATTAGACCTGAAAAAAGTGATTAGTTTAATGTAGCAGCATCAAGGACTGTTTTTCAGAAACCCTGCTGGGGAATATAGTAGAGCATTTTGCATCTAATCAGCCCAATATGGAACAAACCAGGATCATCTCTACTTACTGTATAAACTCTCCTGTCCCGGCTTTGAAATCCTGTATGCAGTATGAGATCTCTCTTTGTGACGACCTCCTAACAGCCCACAACAATTCACTGGATCATATACTAATGGAACCAATTGGCTTTCATGGTTTCAAAAATGTTTACCTAATCTAGAAGGTGGATTCACACAAAATCATGTTTTCCCATTACTAAGGAGTGAGGCTCTACACTGGTAAAGCATATGCACTAAGTGCAAGGGATGCCAAAATTTAGAAGGAGACACTCCAATACCCCTTTGAAGAGAAGTAGTTGAGGGCTACAGAAAACATTTTTCCCCCAATTATTAAGGAGTGGGTATCTTAGCCTGGTCATGCCCGTGCACTAAGTGCATGGGATGAAAAACATTTACCCCATTACATTTTACATTTAAAAGAATGTTTGAGCTAGGCCTCTTAAAATTGTTAATGCAGGCATCATAAACACCCTTAAAAAAATGTATAGTGATGGCAGCATGATCACCCTCTTGAAATGGTGGTGGAGGAGAAGAGGGAGGATGAGACAAAAAAGACAAAATCCTGAAGCTGTAATGCTGGTATGTTTGTACCTTGTTTCCCAGGCGTTACTTTGCATGTCTTTGCTTAACGCTTTGCTCCTTTCCCCCTAACCAGCTAGGATACTGTTGTCTGTTAACTGCATGGATGCTGCTCAGTGCCTGCCACCGCTGCATAGCCGTACATGCGTGAGTGTCTGCACTGCATGTCCACCTGCATGTCTGGTCCCTGGCTACCACTGTGGAAGCTACCCGTGGGTTGCAAGGTCCTCTGCAGTTGTGCATGACTTACCATGTGTGTTCAGGCTTGCAGCCAGTGCCAGGTGTCCTTTGCTATGCTGATTTGTGTCTGGCTGTGCATAGTGTGCGCGGGACCACACCACCCCTACTTTTATGAGGAATGGGTGTGTGCTTGAATTGCTGCTCCAGCCTATCACTGTCAGGCAGCTCCTATATAAAGTTCCTCTGCCCTGTGGGGTGTTGCCAGAGCTTCGCATTGAGTACCTGAACCAAGCCATGTGTGTTTGTGTGTTCAGCTCCTGCTCTGATTCCTATCAGTACTGGGAATGCTGATGTCTTTTGTCCTGTCTAGTGGTTCCGCCCATTCTGGGGGCTGCAAACCCAGATCCGCCACTCCTGGAGGCTGCACATCCAGGCCCGGTTCTTTTGTGTTTTGTTTCTGCCTGTTCTTGGGGCTGCATACCCAGATTAGCCTTCCTGGAGGCTGCATATCCAGGCCCATTTCTGTTGTGTCTTGTGTCCTGAATCCTTTATCCATTCCTGTACCTGACCCTGTCTGAACTGTGTCCTCTGTCTTATGTTCCTGAAGTCCTTTTGTGTCCTGAACCCTGTGCCCAGTGACTGTGACTCTTTGCTGACTTTCTGTGATCTAACCTTAACCTTGGTTCATCTTGGAAGTAGGAGTCCGGTGTGTCTGCTGAGTTTCTGCTACTCTGTGCTCAGCTTGTTATTCGGTGCAATCCCTGGCTGGTTCCAGTTCAACCCGGCGGGTCTTGCACCAGACCACTTGAGTTCCTGTTTAGGTCGCTGCCAGATGTCCGGAGCCTGATGACCACAGCCTGGTGTCCGGTGTCTGATGACCACTTCCAGATGTCCGGATCCTATCCTTCCCTACCCGATGCCTGGAGCTTGCCTGGAGATTGTGTCCAGTTGTCCCTGATGTCCTGCCTGTGTCCTGATGTCCAACCTGTGTCCTGATATCCTGCCAATTCCCCGTGGTCCACCCTGTGATGACGTCTGTACTGGGTCGGTGTCTGATGTTCTCCTGCTAAGCCTGTGCTATGCCTGAGGCCTGAGAGAGAGGTTCTCCTGATATGCCCGTGCCAGATGACCCTGGACTGCATCAACCCGTGATGACCCCTGCCATCATCTGAAGTATGTCCGAGATCGGTTTTCTGATGTTCTCCTGTTGAGCCTGTGCTACTCCTGAGGTCTGAGAGAGAGGCCTCCTTAGTATGCCCGTGCCAGATAACCCTCGACTGCATCAACCTGTGATGTCCTCCTGCATTCATCTGTTATCCTGAGATGTGTACCCTTCCCTGATGTGCGGAATCGGGAGCCTGGCATTATGTTCTGTTTATGTACTGTGTTTGTCTTCAAGTAAACTTTATGTTTCTTCATACCTGAAGTTGTGCGGTGTTGTCTATTCCTGCAGGTCGCCATCTTGCCCACATGCTCAGCTGCAACAGACCCTGGGTCTCTGCCCTCTCCTAGTCCAGGAAGACCCGGGTCCTCCTTTGTGGTCTAGTGGGTCCACATTCTAAGATCACCTGGGACGCATACCCAGTCGTCGTTATGGTTCAACGACATGGGAGCATTGGCAGGAAAAGCCATGCTGCGTCCCCGATTGTAACAGAAGCGTATACCTATGTTTGGTTGGGAGGTGGTGCATGCAAATAATTTGCGTTATATACATGTAATTATAAAGGAAAATATGTTTCTTAGCATTTTTCCCTTTAAAAAAATTTCGATTTGGTTTGGTAAGTCTTTTTAAAAATCCGTAAAACCAGCACAATAGTCTGACATTATTCTTAGAAACCATATGTGAGTCAGAAAGGCATGTAGGCATCTTCTCTAAGCTGTTCCCATTTAGTTTTAGCTCTTTCCCACCCATTTCAGCTTTCTTCCCATGCTCCCAGACCTGTTTGTTGGGTCCAGCAGAAAAATATTCGGCTTTCCCATTGACTTGCATTGAATTCGCTATTCAGTACAAACAGACGGATATTAGAAATTATTCATGACAATTTTCCAGAATCCATATATTTCACTATTCGCTCATCACTATCTAACACATATAGTGCTGAGAGAGTTATTGAGCCATTTCAAGGCTGGGTTTTACAAGCAGTCAAAAGAGGTAGGTTTGAATGACTGCTCAAATATCACCACCCCAGGGGCATGGTTTGGCAGATAAAATGGAGACCGAGTGCCTTTTTCAGTGTCTGGGTCTGAAGATGTGTGGATGTCCTGTCTGTGTGTTGGTCTGTGCTAAGGCCTAAAGAACCAGACACTATCCTGAGAGGGCCGACCTGCTATATTGTATGGACTTTTTTTACTTTGTATTTTCACTTTGTGCCGGAAAAGGCTGCTCTTCTGTTTGCCTCCCTGAGCAGTTTATGCAGTCTTAATAAACCTGCCTGGACATTTCAGCAATACTGCTTCCTGTGCCTACCTCAACCACAGCAAAGTGAGCACAAACCTCTACAATGAGTTAAGCAATTTATTTATTGGGGGGTTTAAGGCCCAACCGTAGCACGCTAAATGGTGTATAAAGTTTCACACCTCAAAAAAAAGGCTGTATTACAATGCCAGGCAAATCTGCACACCTCAGATGGACGTATCAGACTGCAGTATAAATATAGCAATGGAATTTTTTTGACAATTTCTTTTTTTGGTGGGTTTTGGGGGTTTTCACTGCTCAAAAAATTGGAATAATACAATGCCAGGCAAATTTGCCCAATTGAGATAGACATATAAAGCAATGCTATTGAGATCCAACCAAGTCTGGCTGTATGCTTTTGATGCACAACTGCCACAATAACAATGGTGTTTAATTTTTCTGCTCAGAAAAATTTGCAGGACAAAGAACAAAAATAATATTTTTAGCCCTGAAAAGAAGTTTTGTGCTAAGTGCTGCTAACAGCAATATTAATATAATCAACCACAGTCCATTTACAACAATTAACCAACCTCCAATTAACTATATTACACATCATCCCCATTCATAAATAGGAATACGAGGGCATAGGTTCCATAAAATCAAATTTATTCATAATATTAAAACATACACTAATCAATGAACAAGGAATCCTCATATGGGTAAAAAAAATGCGGGTATGGAAAGGCCAGTGAAAATAACAAAAATTGAAGCAATAACAAATATGATGCAGGAAAAAATAACTATAACCAATTACAAAACCAAAGGTTTTATGTATCCTTAGCAATAAAAATTAAAGTGCATAGTGCTAGATTGCCATAAAAAAAAAAAAAAAAAATCAACCTATACCGGTCCAATGGTTCAAAATTACAAATTTTCTACATACATCATATAATAAGAAAGACCAGTGTCACATATAGACCGCCCTGAATATTGCAACAGCTGCAAGATCAATTAACAAAGCAATTATATAATGACATCAGCCAAAGTGCAAAGTGCAACCACTGAAAAAACAATAAACAAAGCAATCATATATTGACATCAGTCAGTCCTGAGTAATATGACACAAAATGACATTCCTACCATATACACAATATTGCTACATAGTACATCATAAATTACAGCGTTCTAAATAGCCCGGGTGTACCCCAACAGCGCTGTTTCGCCTGATGGGCTTCCTCAAACAGGAGCATATGTGTGTGCATATACAGAGGGCCTTCAAATAACAGTATCACAGCTGCATTCAGCTTCAGTGTAATCTGTCACCTGACGCGCATGCGCAGTCTTACGAACTTCCCCGTGCAGAAAAAATTGACTTCCGGCTCAGCGGACTTCTTTGACTTCTGGCAGTGCCCATTTGAGTCT
>VIAB01016388.1:17639-30849 GCA_009801035.1 Oophaga pumilio
TATCAACCACTGAGGACTCTCAACTCTAAATATTTTTCTACTCTCATCATCAGAAATTTGAGACTTTTCCAGGTAACGGATAATATGCAATAAATACTGCTGGGCAAAAATTTATTAACTAAAATGAAACATAAACAAAACAAAATGAGTAAAAACACACACAAATAGACAAATCAAAAACATTCATTGATTAGTGTATGTTTTAATATTATGAATAAATTTGATTTTATGGAACATATGCCCTCGTATTCCTATTTATGAATGGGGATGATGTATAATATAGCAATATTAATATGTACAATAATTAGCCCTAAGGACTAAGAAGGACTGTTGTTATACTTCACAAAAATTTAAATGTGGTTGAATCCCTAGCTACAATTCTGTCCCTCTCTCACAGCACCTTTCCCTATGCTGCCTATATCTGGGATACCATGTGCTAAGCATGGCGTCACGGGTTTTATATAGATCTGATGATTCTATGTGGCCTGCCAATCACAGTAATGCCACAACCAAGATGGCTACGGCATTACAATGACTGGCAGCAAATGCCCACATGTTCATTGGATATTTAAAAAGCATCAAACATGCAGGGAGGGGACTCGAGCTCTCGTTCAAACATTAATAAAATGCTAGCCGAGTAATGAGCGTCACGAGCACACTGATGCTTGAACAAGTAACGAGTAGTGACGGGCACGCTCGCGCATCACTATGCCACACCTGAAAACAGGCAGGGTGGAGGTGTTAGTCTGCTTCTTTCATCATAATGTGCTTTCCTTTTTATCCCACCAGTACCCTCACTTATGTTTCCTTCCTTTGAAGTCCACACCATTAGACTCTTCAATCCCTTCTCCCTGAAAGTGGCAGTTGTGTATCATCCTCCGGTCTCCTCCTGTCAGTTCTTGAATCACTTTGCCATCTGGCATTCTCACTTTCTATCCTGTGACATTCCTACGCTCATCATGAGAGACTTTAATATTCCTATTGATGATCCCCTCTACCAATCTCATTCGGCCTCTTGCAGTTTACTAACTCTCCTCTATGAAGATGGGAATACTTTGGACCTGGTCTCCTGGCTCTGCTCAGTGAAGGACTTTACTAACTCCCTTCTCCCGCTCTCTGACCACAACCTTCTAACTTTATCTGTCAATAACTGTCTCCTCACCTGGGACATACTGTACTCACTTACCACACTTATAGGAATACATGTAACATTAATACAGAGCAGCTTATGGACAATTTACACTCACATCTTTAGATTCCATCGCCTCCCACTCTTGTCCAGACTTGGCATTGTCACACTACAATAATATACTGCAGAGTGCCCTGGATGAAGCAGCACCTGCTACTCGCAGAAAGACCAGACTCATATGATGGCAACCCTGGCTCATGATCCAAACACACTTTCTTCAGCGTTGCTCAAAGTGCGCTGAGCGTCAGTGGAGAAAATCGCTTTTAGCAGAAGATGTCATCCACTATACGTTCATGCTCAAGATGTATAACTCTGCCCTTCATCTGGCCAAACAATCTTGCTTCACCACCCTCATCACTACGCTAGCTAACAATCCAAAATGACTTTCTGAAACCTTACACTCCCTTCCTGAGCCCTGAAGCACAGACATGCATTACCAACCTCAGTGGTGAGGATCTGGCCACTCATTTCCTAAAAAAAAATCAACCACGTCCATCAGTACATTTCTGCCCAATCTCCTCATTTCCTGGATCTCTTTCCCTGATGTACTTCAAGCTCACTTGCCATATTTGAGTCTGTTAGAGAAGAAGAAGCTCCCTGGCGCCTCCCTCCTTACAACCTGCAACAGTGACTCTTTTCTCTCAAATCTCCTGCAGTTTGTCTTACAGGTTGTTACCACTTACCTAACTAAAATATTTAACGTCTCTCTTTTTTCCAGTATCTTTCCATCCTCATATAAATGTACCATCATAGCCACCAGAACTGCACTCCTAACTACAGACCTGTCTCTAATCTTTTCTTCATCTCTAAACTCCTGGAACACTTGGAACTTCTAATTTTTTCTGTTTCTGAATGTGACACAGCCGGCCATATCCCACATTGTCATGTTGTGGCAGTGATATGAACCTGTCTTCAGACCTCAAGCACATTAAAATATTTATTTTTTTCTGTTGATAAATGTGATTCAGCCCACTACAGTGGGTATGGAAAGTATTCAGACCCCATCAAACTATATAGAGACCTATGGGGATTGCATTATATTGTATGGAGACCTCTGGCGAGTGCATTATACTATATAGAGGCCTATAGGGAATGCATTATGCTATATAGAGGCCTATGGGGAATGCATCATACAACATAGAGACCTATGGGGAGTGCATTATACTACAGTGGGTATAGAAAGTATTCAGATCTATTTAAATTTTTAACTCTGTTTCATTGTAGCCATTTGGTAAATTCAAAAAAGTTCATTTTTTTCTCATTCATGTATACTCTGCACACCATCTTGACTGAAAATAATCATAAATGTAGAAATTTTTGCAAATTTATTAAAAAAGAAAAACTGAAATATCACATGGTCATATGTATTCAGACTCTTTGCTCAGTATTGAGTAGAAGCACCCTTTTGAGCTAGTACAGCCATGAGTCTTCTTGGGAATGATGCAGCAAGTTTTTCACAACTGGATTTGGGGATCCCCTGCCATTATTCCTTGCAGATCCCCTCCAGTTCCGTCATGTTGGATGGTGTACATTGGTGGAAAGCCATTTTCAGATCTCTCCATAGATGCTCAATTGGGTTTAGGTCAAGGCTCTGGCTGGGCCAGTCAAGAATGGTTACAGAGTTGTTCTGAAGCCACTCCTTTGTTATTTTAGCTGTGTGTTTAGGGTGATCGTCTTGTTTGAATGTGAACCTTCGGGCAAGAAAGAGGTCCAGAGCACTCTGGAAGAGGTTTTCATCCAGGATATCTCTGTACTTGGCTGCATTCATGTTTCCTTCAATTGCAACCAGTCATCCTGTCCTTGCAGCTGAAAAACACCTCTATAGCATGATGATGCCACCAACATGTTTCACTGTTGGGATTGTACTGGGCAGGTGATGAGCAGTGCCTGGTTTTCTCCACACATACCGCTTAGAATTATCACCAAAAAGTTTTATCTTCATCTCATCAGACCAGATAATCTTATTTCTCATAGTCTGGGAGTCCTTCTTGTGTTTTTTAGCAAACTCTATGTGGGTTTTCATATGTCTTGCACTGAGGAGAGGCTTCCGTCGGGACACTCTGCCATAAAGGCATGATTGATGGAGGGCTGCCATGATAGTTGACTTTGTAGAACTTTCTCCCATCTCTCTACTGCATATGTGAAGCTCAGCCACAGTGATCTTGGGGTTCTTCTTTACCTCTCTCACCAAGGCTCTTCTCCCATTATTGCTCAGTTTGGCTGGATGGACAGGTCTAGGAAAACTTCTGGTGGTCCCAAACTTCTTCCATTTAAGGATTATGGAGGCCACTGTGCTCTTAGGAACCTTGAGTGCTGCAGGAATTCTTTTGTAACCTTGGCCAGATCTGTGCCTTGCCACAATTCTTTCTCTGATCTCTTCGGCCAGTTCCTTTGATCTCCTGATTTTCATTTGTCTGACATGCACTATGAGCTGTGAGGTGTGTGTCTTTACAAATCAAGACCTATCAGTTTAATTAGGACTCCAATGAAGGAGTAGAACCATCTCAAAGAGGATCACAAGGAAATGGACAGCATGTGAATTAAATATGGGTGTCTGAGCAAAGGGTCTGAATACTTATGACCATGTGATATTTCAGTGTTTTTTAATAAATTTGCAAAAATTTCTACATTTCTGTTTTTTTCAGTCAAGATGGGGTGCAGGGTGTACATTATTGAGAAAAAAATGAACTTTTTTTGAATTGAACAAATGGCTGCAATGAAACAAAGAGTGAAAATTTTAAAGGGGTCTGAATGCTTTCCGCAGCCACTGTATATCCAACCTTTTCATTTAGTGGCGTTGAAATTGTTCTGTGTGCAGATCTGTTGCACATTAAAATTAATTTATTTTATTTTTTTTACAAATGTGATACAGCAGCCAAGATCTGAATTTGAAATTGTTTTGAGCCTTTCTTCTAGATTATGTGCATCTTTGGCATCCAATTTCTCATGGGCATCTTTTATACGTAGCGTGAGACGCGCATCTGTTACACCTAACTTCTGATGAGCATCAAACACTCTCTGGTAATTGGTGTTGGGTAGATGAGCAATAGTTGTAGACTAGTTGTGGATTCTGGATCTCGTATTTTCTATAGCCGCCGTGTTATTGATCCTGTTGTATGTTCCCATTCCCGCACCCAAAAATTATTCTGTTACTAACGTCATACAGTAGGGGACATGTCACTTTTAAATTGTTTGGAGCATCTTGTCAATGTTATACAGGCCTTATCGACAGGCCTCAAAAAATTCTTCTGTTACTAACATCATTCAGTAGGGGACATGTGACTTTGAAATTGTTTGGAGCATCTACTCATTCTTACACAGGCCTTATTGAAGGGCCCAAAAAAATAATTCTGTTACTAACGTCATACAGTAAGGGACATGTCACTTTTAAATTGTTTGGAGCTTCTCGTCAATGTTATACAGGCCTTATCGACAAGGCCCCAAAAAATTCTTCTGTTACTAACGTCATACAGTAAGGGACATCTCACTTTCAAATTTTTTTGGAGCCTATATTCTAGATTATGTGCATCTTTGGCATCCAATTTCTCACTGACATTTTTTATACCTAGTTTGAGACACGCATCTGTTACACCTATCTTCTAAAGAGCATCAAACGTCAAGGACGGCCGCTGTGGAGTGTAACGACTGTTCTGGTCTGACGCGGCATCCACCGCTAGTTGACTTCCCACGTCTTTTCCTATAATCCTGAGGAAGCTTCTAATATTTTGCCAAGATCTAACTTTTCTAGTGATTTCCTGAGAATTCCACCCAAAAAGTTCGGCAACTAGCGGTGGATGCCACGTCAGACCAGAACAGTCGTTACACTCCACAGCGGCCGTCCTTTACAAGTTACACTTAGGTGCCTAGAAACACCTTTACCAGTATAAGGCACTTCCTTATTTGGTATTCAATTTACCAAACATAGAATATTAAGCTCACAGGGATCACTTGCCCTGTCCTTCCTTATCTTCTCTTCATCTTGCACAGCAGTCGGTACATTGATGAAGGTCAAATAGGACCGAAACGTCTGAAAACTGTACCACTGTCTGTATATTAAAATTTCTCTTTTGTTCATCCATCAAAGTTGAGTGCCAGGTTTCGTTTATTATTACTATTGGTTTTGGACCCTACCTGAGCACCGCACCAGTGGTGCCAGGTCACTTCTCTTATCACTGATCCCCTTACGTGTGCACACTGGTTGTAGCATGACTTCCCATGTTTTTTCCTATAATCCTGATGAAGCTTCTAATATTTTGTCGTGATCTAACTTTTCTAGTGATTTCCTGAGAATTCCACCCAACGGTCGGCAACTAGCGGTGGATGCCTCGTCAGACCAGAACAGTCGTTAAACTCCACAGCGGCCGTCCTTTACAAGTTATACTTAGGTGCCTGGAAACACCTTTACCAGTATAAGGCACTTCCTTATTTGGTATTCAATTCACCAAACATGGAATATTAAGCTCACAGGCATCACTTGCCCTGTCCTTCCATATCTTCTCTTCATCTTGCACAGCAGTCGGTACACTGATGAAGGTCAAATAGGACCGAAACATCTGAAAACTGTAGCACTGACTATATTAAAATTTCTCTTTTGTTCATCCATCAAAGTTGAGTGCCAGGTTTTGTTTATTATAGGTGCCATGTAGTGACGTCATAACTCATCATAGTCGCTGTGTCTCACTGAGCACAGCGAGACTCGGCAGTGAGCATCGATGACTACTGCATTACCCTGTATGGCAGGCAATCCTCACAGGTTTATCAGTTAACAGCGCAAAACATGCAGGCAGGGACTCGAGCATAGCGCTTGTGCACCCGCGATACTCAATTGAGCAACGAGTGTAACCGAGCACCGCAATGCTCGAAGGAGTATCTATCAGTGGTGAAACTGCTCGCTCATCACTATTTATTATGTTTTCCAATGTGACCACAAAAAAGTTATCTGTCAATGATTTTTAGATAAGTCATCCAGAAAAAATAAAAATAAAGGTGGCAACCATGCTCCTAGGTGGTACTCTGCTTGAGCGCTAATCATTCCTATACAAACTGTGTGTTTAGTGGGTCCCAATAGCGGAAGGATGCCTAAGTATATAAAGTGGTCAATGTCAAGTGTATACCTTCTATACCTTTAGTAGACAACTATATTTTTAGTTACACAGGTCAACTGCCATCTGATCAAATCCAAAACACTATGTGGATATTGAGAAGTTTTTCTGATAATTGGCATTTCATCTATGTTTCCACGTGACTTTGAAGTATTAACTATGTCTACTGCTTACCAGATGAGTATTTGACAATCTACAATACTGTTTAATATGATTTATTTCTATTCTTTATAGTGATCCTATGTATATTACATCATAATTACTTTTAGTGATTTTTTTGCTATCAATATTCAGATTTTATACAATTTATAATTATAAAAGAGAACTATTGTTAAAAATCAAAATACAGCACATAATAGAATACAGATTTTTTTTATTCAAGAAAAATAGAATTTTTCCATTTATCATATTACATTTCTTTAAAACTTCTTGCTAAAACTTTCTATATTTGACATTGTTTTTCCCTTTTAACCAAATGTTCTCTTGTAAAATTTTATTCTTAAAATTATTATATAGTTCGTTGCCATAAAACAAAATCTGTAGAGATTATCGGAAACCTGTCAGAGCTTGTTCAAGGTCTGTAAAGGCTGCAGCAAATAGCTTTTCACTTCGCCATGGCGACCGGGTCTGTTTTTACTGTTACTCTGGAAACCAAAGGCTTTCTGTTGCTTGTTCCTTTTCAGTTACTTTTTGCTATTAAACCTTCTGGTTGAGACAAAAGGAGGGGGCTAGGCGACACTTTCCATTGGTAAACATGAATGGCAACCTGGAATTTGAAATTGTGAAACTCGAATGAAAAAAATGTTCCCAGACGAGAAAATACTCATGTCTAAAAAATAGAAATAAAAAATATTTTTTCAGTAGTAGATGTGGAAAGATGAAATGTGAATTAAACAACAGTAAATGAAAATAAAATGAAAATACAACAGATATTTATTAACAAAGTTATAAATTAATATTAACCCTGCTGTGGAACCATGAAAAAAATCACTGCTTTGGTACCATGGGGTCTATATGACTTCAGCTCAAAATCGTCATATTTCATTAAAATGAACATGCTTGGCTGTTCAGAATAATCAAGTTTTATTCTGTCATCATTTCAGAACACAGTTATGAAATCAAACATAACTTTAAAGTAATTTATTTGTCATCATCATCAAACACAAATTGAAATTTATACCGAAATGCTTTACTAATAACTAAAAGTATTAAAATTCAATAAAAAAAATTCACAATAACTGCAACTGTGTGGATTTTAGTAAAAACATAATGACATGAATGATCTGGTAATAAATTTAGCCCTTGCATTCACTGCACGTCATAGTGCCATGTTCTTCACAAATGAACTTCTTGCAGTCATTGCAAACAAATCTCGTCTTTTTGTCCACTTATAGCCATCTTTGCCAAGAATTTCACCTGAAGTATCATCATCATCGTCCTCATCATCAGAGGAATTAGTGTCGCCAGTGTCAGACAGAATAGCACTTTGTTCGCTGTCTGAATCCGATGCGGCATCAAGATCTGCGTCACTGTCGACCCAGCTCAAATTATCTTCCAAACTACCTTCATCAGTATCGACATCACTAGAAGCATCCAAAGCTGCCAATATTTCATCAGGAGTCATCACAGTTCGTCTAGCCATTGTTTATTTACAATTATATTCCAAAACCTGTGAATAAACAGAAAATATTAAAAAACAAAATGTCAGACAATAAAGGTACTATGGGGTTAGGAGAGTCCCAAACACAGAAAATATATTATACCAATCAATTTTTAAAGAGTTTTTTGAGGCTTATACCACCGACATCTACCGAATAATACGTAAAAGTCTAAGGATGAGAAATATAGTACTTATAAATTTATGAACATGTTTTTTTGAGGGTAATATAAAATGAAATGTATCCCAGGAGATGTAATTTTGTATGGGTGATAAATTTAACACAGGAAAAAATGTTTAACCCTTTTTTTGTTATATATGACAAAAATGTACCCCAGACGACAGAATAGTGTATGGATAAGAAATGTAACCAAGCCAAATATTTAAAGTTTTCTTATATTGTTATATTCCACCAGAAATGTGACAGAAAGCACATAATAATCTATGGATGAGTAATCTAATCCAGAAATATTTTTCAATGCTTTTTGTGAGTTTTACATACCACCATAATGAAATAATAACCGTGTTAAACTGTATGGATGACTTCTTGAATCCAATATAAATATCTATAATGCAAATACTTGTACACTCATAAAGGATTTGCAGAAGGTGCAAAGCCAGTAAAAAAATATAAGGAGGGTCATCCATAGACTCCTGTAAGGCAACAACTGGCAGGTCTCATTAAAATATTTTAAAAGTGTATTTGCTGTACTCCTATACTTCTCGTATAAAAACTTTGCACTTTGTGCAAAGCCCGGAAAAAAAGAACTGATGGTCATTCATAGACCCCTGAAAAGCAACTACTGGCAGGCCTCTTTCAAATATTTTAAAAGCATACTTGCTGTACTCCTACACACAAAGGCTTTGCTCAAAATGCCTTATTCATAGACCCCTGAAAGGTACCTACTGGCAGGCCTCTTTCAAATATTTTAAAAGCGTACTTGCTGTACTCCTACATGCAGAAAGGCTTTGCTCAAAGTGCTAAGTCAGAAAAAAAAATCACAAGTTCCTAATTCCTAGCTCTCCAGTCTACAGCCTGCAAGAACCCAAGCAGTAAAGGATACAGTCTTGGTGGGTCTGGGATATCGGCTGAATAAAAATCGCAGGCTCCTGCCACCTCTGCTGTTAAACCAGCTTCTTCTCTCTCCGATATTTCTCCGGTCATTTCCTTGGGAGTCTTACATGCTTTTGCCAACTTTATCACCCACTAAGCACGTTACGGTGTATGGATGACTAATTGAATACAGTAAAAAAATTAACACTTTTTGAAGTGTTATAAATCACTACCCCAGATCATGAAATACTGTATTGCTAAGGAATGTGACCTTACAAAATTTCAAAAAGCTTTTTCTCAGTTTTAAAGATCAAAGAAATATACCCACACCACTTAACCCCTTAGTGACAGAGCCAATTTGCAGCCTAATTACCGGGCCAATTTTTACAATTCTGATCACTGTCAATTTATGAGGTTATAACTCTGGAACGCTTTAACGAATCCAGCTGATTATGAGAATGTTTTTTCGTGACATATTGTACTTCACGTTAGTGGTAAAAGCATTTTTATATGACTTGCTTTTATTTATGAAAAAAACGGAAATATGGCGAAAATTTAAAAAATTTAGCAATTTTCAAAATGTAAATTTTTATGCCCTTAAAGCAGAAAGGTACGTCACACAAATTTCTTAATAAATAATATTTCCCACATATCTACTTTACATCAGCACAATTTTGGGAACAAAATTTTTTTTTGTTACGAAGTTATAAGGGTTAAAAGTTGACCAGCGATTTCTCATTTTTACAACACCATTTTTTTTTAGGGACCACATCACATTTGAAGTCACTTTGAGGGGTCTATATGATAGAAAATACCCAAAAGTGACACCATTCTAAAAATTACACCCCTCAACGTGCTAAAAACCACATTCAAGAAGTTTATTAACCCTTTACGTGCTTCACAGGAACTGAAGCAATGTGGAAGGAAAAAATTAACATTTAACTTTTTTTGCAAAAACTTTAATTCGGAACCAATTTTTTTTATTTTCAAAAGTGTTAAAAGAAAAAATGAACCACAAAATTTGTTGTGCAATTTCTCCTGAATACGCTCATACCCCATATGTGGGGATAGACCACTGTTTGAACGCATGGCAGAGGTCGCAAGGGAAGGAGCGCCGTTTGACTATTTCAACACAGAATTGGCAGGACACCATGTCGTGCTTGTAGAGGCCCTGATGTGTCTAAACAGTGGAAACCCCCCACAAGTGACCCCATTTTGAAACTAGACCCCTTAGGTCTTAGGAACTTATCTAGATGTGTGGTGAGCACTTTGAACCCCCAAGTGCTTCACAGAAGTTTATAACACCCGGGCGTGAAAAAAAAATCATATTTTTCCACAAACCTGATCGTTTAGTCTTCAACTTTTTATTTTCCCAACGGTAACAGGAGAAATTAGACCACAAAAGTTGTTGTCCAATTTGTCCTGAGTACGCTGATACCCCATATGTGGGGGGGACTACTGTTTGGGCGCATGGCAGGGCTTGGAAGGTAAGGAAGGCCGTTTGACTTTTTGAATGCCACTTCGTGTTTGGAGACCCCCTGATGTGCCTAAATAGTGGAAACCCCTCAATTCTAGCTCCAACCCTAACCCCAACACACCCCTAACCCTAATCCCAACCCGAACCCTAATGCTAACCCTAACCCTAATCCTAACCCTAATCCCAACCCTAATTCCAACCCTAATTGTAACCCTAACCCTAATTGTAACCCTAACCCTAATTCCAAACCTAACCCTAATTATAACCCTAACCCTTAGGCTAGGTTCATATTGCGTTTTACCAGCCTGTTCAACACATAGCGTTGACGGGCTGGTAACGGTATAGCATAACGCGATCGCGTTATGCTATACCCGCTAGCGCAGTGTGCTAGCACAGATGAATCATCTGTGCTAGCTGTGATGGAGCCCAGACACTGCAGGCCGTGTCAGAGGCTCCGTCACTGAATAACGGCACGTCGCGAACACATGCCACTTGTCGGCATGCATCGTGATGCGCCCTCAAATGGGGGTGAATAGCAGCATTAACGGACTGCGTTACATCATGTTATACCGCGGTGTTACACAGTATGAACCCAGCCTAACCCTAACCCTAATTCCAACCCTAACCCTAATTATAGCCCTAACCCTAAAGGAAAAATGAAAATAAATAAAATTTCTTTATTTTATTATATGTCCCTAACTAAGGGGGTGATAAAGGGGGGTTTATGTACTTTTTTTTATTTTGATCACTGTGATAGTTTATCACAGTGATCAAAATGTACCTTTAGAGAATGAATGAATCATTCATTTTTTTAATCTGCTGCCAGGCCATTTTTTTTACAAGATGAAGAGGCCGGGAGGATCGGAGGACAGGGGGAACTGCCGGAGGACAGGGGGACATGGGGAACACCTGGAGGTACCTGGAAGGGATCGGGGGTCCTGGGGACCCTATTTCGCTCCCCTCTGATGTGCGATCACATCAGAGGGGAGAGAAATTACAGGCAGGATTGCGGCTTTGTTTTTTCTTTTGCGATCGCCGCTGTATGGTGATCGCAAAAGAGTGTGGACTGCGGGGGACCCTTATTATGTTCTCTGGGGTCTCGGCTACCCCAGGCAGCCGAGACCCCAGAGAAAAACGCCCAACCTCCCCGGCACCTCGCGGTGGGCGCACTATGCATGCGCCCGCCATTTTCTCGCCATTGGAGCATGGCGGCGGCACCGGGGACATAGGAGGGCCCTAAGACCACCAGGGGCCACAAAGGGGGTTTAATCACATCAGAGGAGAGAGAAATTAAATGGCACATCAGATTTTTTTTGTTGCGATCGCCGTTATAGGGTTAATAACGGTGATCGCAACACCGGGGTTGGTAAAAACCGACCCGATTCATATTCTCTGGGGTCGGAGAAAATCCGACTGTGGGGGGCGCTATACACTTTTTTTTTAATGACTGCAAATAAAAGGCGTATCGGTGGTGGTTAAGGGGTTAATGATGTAAGAAATGCTAAGAAATGTAAACATACAAAATTTAAAAAAGCTTTTTCTCAATTTTAGAGAGCTAAGCGCATTGACCCATCCTTGGTAAGCATATAAAATCTAACCCAGCAGTAAGACATTCAACCAAAGAAAACAAATGTAAACTACCTGTACGTCTCTCATACAAGCATAAAAACAGTCAGTATATATTTACACACATCTTCACATTTTGAGAAGACATATCTCAGCTCTCAAAATGGGAAGCAAATAAATGTAAAAAGGTTAATAAGAAAGATAAAGCTACCATGAAAAATCTGTCAAATTATCAAAAGATCCATCAAAGAAGGAGAAGGAATCAAAAGGCATGGGAAGGCAGGTGAAACTTCTAAGGAAACCGATAAAGCAGCTCATACAAAACTAGAAAAAGAGCGAGAGAAAAATGAATGAAGAAGAGAGAAACATCTTAAAAGAGAAAGTGTTAGGACTTGTTCAGGCTACAGAGTAAAGAGAGAAGGAAATACACATGATGAATGAGCATCAGAAAAAGTGCTCTAAGGGCTCCTTCCCACTTGCGAGAAATACGTCCGATTCTCGCATGTGAAATCCCAGCTCTGGGGCCTGCATTCGGGAGTGGAGCGAGCAGCTGCATACAAATACATGCAGCCACACACTCCACTCCCGAGTGTCGGGGCCAGAGCTGGGATTTCACAAGCAAGAATCGGACGTATTTCTCGCAAGTGGAAAGGAGCCCTAAAAGTGAAGATCAGAGAACTTAGACAAGCCATGATTCACAAACAAAGTCACTGATTGCAGAGGAAGTTGTTCTGTGCTGATCTAGCATCTGAACCTAATGAACTAAATCTTAGCTGTAGAGGGGGTGTTAATTCATAGACTTGCAGGCCTACTTCAAATAGGTATAGACAAAATTCCCAGTAGCATACTGGATGCCAGGGTGGTAGCACTAGTAGTGACCCACCCTATAAAGAACAAAACCAACTCCAAGATTCATGAGAACAATAGGAGAATAAGGAGTATCAGAAAAATATACTACAAACAAATATGAATTTTATTAGAGTATCATTAGTATAAAAAAGGTAAGGTAAAATGACAAAATGCAAAGACAAACAAATACGCCAGAGTCACACATCATAAATAGAGAAATAGTCAGACATCACCTATATGCTTAGCCTTGAAGCGCGCTGCGGCGTTTATTTTTTGCTATTTTCGCCATCTTACTAGCAGCGGGCTTCGCCTGCAC